>SKCR01023377.1:0-115033 GCA_019454045.1 Zanthoxylum bungeanum | reverse complement strand
TTCTGTGTTCCCACAGTCTTGCGACCCCACTGGGGATGGACAATCGGCCCCGAAATATTATCTTGTGATGTTTGGATTTATGTTTAATTGACCGTGTCTATAGTGGATAAAGTGAGGGTTTAATCAAATGCATTTTAAGGCTAGGTAATGGTTTGGTGTCTTCCTTCATTCACTACCTTTCTAGAAGGAAAAGCTGTGAAGGCACCTAGATAGCCATCTACTCGTAGCCTATTGTGATGGACTAATTTGGAGGACTCGTTGTTTATTCCTGACAACAAGCGATAAGAGCCTAAGAGGCTTGGGTATTTAAGTGAGCCTCGCTCCACTTCCCTTGGGGAATCTACAACGGGAAATCCATTTGACAGTCCGTCACACACCATAGCTCATTGGCACGTACCTTAGTGTATAAAAAGGGGTGCGCTCACTTGGTCGGTCGAACCCTTGAGTGGGGAGACCTAGTTGTAGGCCATCTTTCGCCAGTGAGAGCCTTTGTCTATACACTTGCTAACCCATCCATAGACCGGGTTGGCTAAAGTAACAATTATTTCCTTGAATATGTGCCTGTGGACCATCCTCATTTGGATGCAGTTGGACTATTGTCAGAAATGCGGGCTTGCTGGGCCATTTAAAACTGGGGAAAGTTCGTACCTTATGACTATTAGGCCCAAAGCTTCTGAAATGTTGATGGGCCACTTTGTAAAAATTATTATGTCATGTTTGCATCATCTTTCTTTTATGCTTGTGTTTGGGAACATCGTTGTTTGGATCCATTTGGACCATTTATCATGGGATATGGGCTTGTTGGGCCATTTAAGCTGGGACAAGAACACATCTTATGACGATTGGGCCAAAAGGCTTCTAAATAACAATGGGCCATTTTATGATTGTGTTCGGAATATTATCATTTGGATTTAGTTGGGCTCTTTGCCATAAGACATGAACTCGTTGGGCCATTTAAACTGGGACGGGTTCACTCTTATGACAGTTGACCCGAAAGCTTCTAAAATGATAACAGGCCGGTTTGTGTGAAAATTTTAATTGATTTAGTATTATTATATATGTTACATGCATCTCAAGCACCTCATGCATACATACATCATGCTAACCCTTGTGTTCTAAAAGCCATCATAGACTCCCGTTGGGTTAGGGAAGAGGGAAGACTCACCAAAAGACCGGTAACAGATATGAGTACATCCGATAATGAGGTATCCCGGATAGATCAGTTGGAAAGCGGTTTAGCCAAGATTACCGAACAGTTGCAAGCCCTGACTACTGCCATGAAAAATATGGATGTGCCCCGTGCTGGGGGAAACTCTGAGAATGTAAGACGTGAGGAGACTCCGAATGGGTTGGGGGATGACATCCCCGCTTTTGATGATGATATGGCTGATTATGCCACTGGGAGCAGTTGGGTCTCAGACAGAATTGCAGAAACTCCGTGACCAGGTAGAGTCTGTTACCCGTAAAATGAAGGGTAAGGATGAAGACTTACTAGACTATGAGGCGATGACCTTTGAGGAACAGTTGCCTGCTCAGTTCAGAATGCCCGACATGACCAAGTTTAATGGGAATGGAGACCCGAGAGTCCATCTGCAGCAATATGTCTCAGTCATGAGTTCAGTGGGCCTATCACAGCGCCAAGTCCAAAAGATGTTTGGGATGTCACTCGAGGGGGCACCTGTGGTTTGGTATCATAGCCTTGAGAAGAAGGTTAAGGAAGATTGGAGAGAACTAGCTGATGCTTTTCTGAAGCAGTATGTTACAGACTTGGAGATTGACTTGTCACTCTGTGATTTGGAGAACACTAAGCAGAAGCCAGAGGAAAGTTTCAAAGAGTATGTGGATCGCTGGAGAAGCCAGCTTCTGAAGATGCAGACTCGGCCCTCTGAAAATGACCAGATTAAAATGATCATTAAGGGCACCAAGCCCTCGATCTATGGCAAGTTGAGGAGGATGACTTCAATGATTACGGATTTCCGACAGCTGAGGGAAACTGTCATGGAATTGAAGAAGAGGAGGCCGAGAACCGGAAGTTTATGGCCAGAATAAGAGGAATTTTGGGGGGCATTCTGAGACAAGGCCCACTACCGCCGAGGTTGCCGCCATCAGAAGTAGGCAATTTTCCAACCTTGGCAGGCCTCTATCAAAGGTGTTTGAAAAGTTGAAGATGCAAGGACTCCTGAACCCTTGGAACCTAAACCACTTCCAAGCCCTGTACCCCACTACCTTGACTTAAACTTATTCTGTTACTTCCACCAACAAAAAGGTCACGAAACTGACAACTGCCCCCGCCTTAGGCATGAGATCCAAGACCTGATCGACACCCACAAAATACCTGACCCAGAAAGAGAGTAACCCAGCACACACAAGAATCCTCTACCAAATTACCACTCCGTCCCACCACCATGATCAACTTTGGCTTGCCTGAAACCTTTGTCCTCCCAACCCTCAACCACCAAGCTTCTCACATGGGGATAAGGGATGACAATGATGAAGAACCATAGGCCAAGGAAGGAGGCAGTGCTGTTTTCCCCTAGTTCATTTGACCTTGCATTTCTGATAAAGACATTGATTTTGTTTGATGTTCGGACCTTTTCTCAACAATAATAAAGAAGTTCATTTCGCTTACTTACCTGAATCTCCCCTTCTCAACCTGCAACATGAGTATATTGACAAAAGCATTCAACCCTAGTATTATGATATTCAGCGACACTCAGAATACGAGAAGCAAGTAGAAGAGACAGGATAGCCATTCAGAAATTGGGAAACAGGGCTGTGAAACTGTCAGATCTAGAAGAGAATGAGTTCGCCGAGCTGATCGACGTAGACAGATTGAAACAGTACTTTGCTTGAGAAGAAAATACCGAGCAATCACCAGAGGAATTGGCAGAAAACCTAACCCAACGGGATAAGAACTTCATTCATGCACGCATGCATACATATAACGTATTTTGGCATTCTTTTTGTGTTGGTTTTGTCTTGTAAATCACAGGTTTCAACAAAGAAAAAGAAAACGTCAAATGCAAGTCAACCAAAAGCAGCGACAGTACAGTATCAGTCTGGGGCAAGGCCCATATCAGTATTAGTTTGGGGCGAGGCCCTTATCAGTATCAGTTGGGGCGAGGCCCACGTCAGTATCAGTTTGGGACGAGGCCCATATCAGTATCAGTCTAGGGGCGAGGCTCATATCAGAATCAGTCTGGGGGCGAGGCCCATATCAGTATAATTTGGGGTCGAGGCCCACATCAGTATCAGTTTTGAGGATGAGTCCCAGGGTTGAGGCCCACATCAGCATCAGTATCAGTTTAGCCAGGAATGGCACTCCAAGAATGGAAACACAGTTCGAGAATGAACAAGCCGGGAATGGCACTCCAGGAATGAATCCTAGGGCCGAGGCCCACATCATCAAAGTTTGGAATGAATCCAGGAACGAATCCGGGAATGAATCCTAGGGCCGAGGCCCACGTCGTCAGAGTTATGGAATGAATCCAGGAATGAATCCTAGGGCCGAGGCCCGCATCATCAGAGTTTGGGAATGAATCCGAGAACGAATCTCAGTTTTGGAATGAATCCGAGAACGAATCTCAGTTTGGGAATGAATCCGAGAATGAATCTCAGTTTTGGAATGAATCCGAGAATGAATCTCAGTTTTAGAATGAATCCGAGAACAAATCTCAGTTTTGGAACGAATCCGAGAACGAATCTCAGTTTGGGAATGAATCCGAGAACGAATCTCAGTTTGGGAATGAATCCGAGAATGAATCTCAGTTTTGGAATAAATCCGAGAACGAATCTCAGTTTTGGAATGAATCCGAGAACAAATCTCAGTTTTGGAACGAATCCAAGAATAAATCTCAGTTTTGGAATAAATCCTAGGGCCAAGGCCCAAATCACTTACAGTTATGGGGATACGTCCCAGGATCGAGGTCCACTACATCACCAACTCAAACACACATGGTAAGTCAAGCGGCAGCTGGCGAGCCAGGTAAGTGAAAATGCATTGCATAAACTTTGATAGGATTGTCACTGTTGCACATTACACAAGTCCCATCAAAGTGGGGGCGACTGTAGGCACTGCATTTTTACACATAAGTCCCTATGATGAGTCTCATTTTGGAGACACTACCTTTTAAGTCACGGAGGTCACGGGAAACGAACATCGGAAGGGGAAATTCAGAATAAACAAGGTTCACTGTTTTCGTTAGTGCTGCGTTCGTGTTTACGTTCGAACGTCAAACGGATTGCGGGCGTTCGTGCCGCGTTCGAGGAAGCGTTCGAACGGTGTCGGTAATTCTGGTTTTGCTGCTAGCCTCACATCCAGCCCAATTAGCCCCCAAAGCCCATAAAACACATCCCAATTTAAATAAATAAATATTAATTAAAACATTAACTAAATAAGATAATAATTAAATTAATTAAATAATTAAATAAAACATATACCAAACATAAAATAAACAATTACCAACTTAAACTAAAATCATGCCTAAACTAAACAAATCACATACTAAATCAAAATATAATCATACCAAGTTAAAATCAATCAACCAATATTATTCCTAACTTAAAATATTGTATTCCTAATCGAAGCCAATCAAATATTCAACATTCCATATCTAGCCAAGATTTGTCCCCCCTCAATCTTTGACTTCCCTTAACCAAACCAAATCAAATCCTTGCTTTCTTGTCCAACACCAAATCAAATCCATCTTTAATTAGCCAAATCCCTTTCCTTGTCAAGCCCAACCCTTTGCCTATAAAAGAACCATTCACCAACCTTCTCAACCCTAGTCCCTAGCTCATAGACAACACACAGAAAAATTACAGGAAGAACACACCCAAAAACAGTAAGCAAAAGATAAAGAGGAAACGGCAGCGAAACAACAAAGAAACAGTAGCAAAAGACGGAGAACGACGACTCAAAACAGTAAGACAACGAACGAGAACAGTGAACCAGTGAACCGGGAGAGTTGCGGAGCATCCACCCTTCCGAAGATCGTGTACCGTACATCCGAGAGGTGATTTAAAAGGTTTGACCTAAGGGTACATTTTCATTAGTTTATATTCGTTTTTTTTATTATTATTGAATTCTATTCGCATGAGAGTCGTTTATGGATGCATGTTGTGGCTTGAATGAAATGGAAGAGTGTCGTCTCTTGTGGTATATAGGATGGAAACCCAGACGTAAATTCCGTAGCCGAATCCGAATGGACTGTAGTGCGGTCTGTACTTGGGATACAACTCCACGTACCACTGAATAAACGGCACCTTCTCTTGTTTTGTGTTGCTTTGGTTTATTTATTTTTCGTTATTTAAATTCTGTATGTTGCTTATCCCCGTATGATACGATCGAGTGCATGGGCTTAGTAAGTGCGATGAAAGGTCCCCTAATTGGAGGGGTTAAAATCCTTCACCACGATGCTTTGCCGCACCGATTGATGTGTGTTCGGTTGAATGCAAGATACGTTCAATCGAGCATACTTAGTTTGATATGATTGTCTTTATTTTCGTATGCATAATTCAATCGAGCGCATGGGCTTAGTAAGTGTGATGTGAGATCCCCTATGGGGAGGGGCTAAAAGCCCTTTACCACGATGCTTTGCCGCGCCGGTTGACGTGTGTTCGGTTGGATGCAAGACACGTTCAATCGGACATACTTAGAATAATATGATTGTCTTTATGTTTGTATGCATGATGTGATGTGACGCGCATGGGCTTAGTATGTTGGTCTAAAGGTCCTCTCTTTGAGAGATCAAGAGCCCCAAAAGGCCACCTTTACGGCAGTACTTCGCCGCGCCCCTTTATTTTCTTGTTTATGTATTGCGTCCCATTTCATGCATCAGGTTTGTTCCCGTTCGAACACGTTTACAAACGCAACTGGAACGCGCATGCGTTTTTGCCTTATCATGTATCAGGTCTCATTTCCATTCGAACGCGTTTACGAACGCCATACGAACGTGAGCATTCTGTTTCATTTCCGTTCGAACGCGTTATCAAACGCCATATGAACGCGAGCATTCTGTTTCATTTCCGTTCGAACGCGTTATCAAACGCCATACGAACGGGAACCTTCTGTTTACCGTTCGAACCCGTTAACGAACGCTACACGAACGCGCACACACTGAACTGAGTCTGTCTTATCATATTCATGCATAATTGCCTCTTGGTTGATCTTTCTTGTGTTATATAGCCAACCGTATTATTTGTATTCCTGCATTTATCCATTCTATGTGTTCTTGGGATTGTATTCAAGTATGATTAGGCTGTTAGCATGTTATTTGGTTAATAGGTTCATGAGATAGTACTCAAGCATGCTTATGTGTTCTTAGTTTTCCATATCATAGGATTGAAATATGTACATGAGATTACCATGTGATGTTGCATGTTGTGATGAACTTGTTGATGTATGCATATGAATTTAGAAGCATGATATTTTTGGAAATAAATGTTATTTAAGCCTGGTTAATTATTATATAAATCCTTTTATTACAAGTGACATAAGTAAGGGACCATCCCGAACCCAACGGTTGAGGTTTCTCCTTGCGAGGGGTGAGTGCGGCCTTAAATCTCAGTTTCCCGGTTCACACCCGGTGGCGACTCCATTACTCTCCGGTTTAGTCCCCCGTGGCTACTCCGTACTCCCAACTAGGCCGCGAGCCTAGGACAGAAAAGCGTCGCCCAGGTTCTGTGTTCCCACACTTGCCGAAGGATTTTTCAACAACTAGACCTTCGTTTTAACACCGGAACGGATTACAATTATTGGAAAATGAGGATGTTGAATTATCTTCTTGCCGTTGATCCGTAATCCTATTTAGTAATTACACGAGGTGCAAAAGGGCCAACGAAGAAGGATAGAAATGGGGTTGATATTCCAAAGCCAAGTCTAGAAGGGAATGATGAGGATTTAAAACAAGCCTCACAAAATATAAAGGCACTCAACCAACTTCTATGTGCCATTGATCGGGATCAAGTAAGCAAGCTTCCAGAATGTGGAAATGCATATGATTTATGGAAGTCTTAGGAAATGGTCAACGAGGGCACAAGCCAAGTGAAAGAATCCAAGATCAACCGGTTTATGTGCGAATTAGATAATTTCAAGATGGAATCCGGGAAGAAATTGATCGTATGATTTCGAGGTTCACAATCATCATAACCATTTAGGTGCTTTAGGAAAAGTCATTGGGCCATCCGATTGTAGGAAAAGCTTTCCTCGCGCAGCGGAAGCGGCTTAGGCATCCGAAATCGACCTTGAAATTTTCTGCTCTCCTTCTCCTATTCCAAAATTTCTGCCAAAATTCATATTCCAAACTGACACGAACAGCCCTATATGTATTTCTGCCGAATGCTCATCATGCATGAGCCATGTAGTAGCCATGAAACCATACCACTACAAGAAAAAATGCTTTTACTGATACTAATTAGTGTCAGTAAAGGGTTTTACTGACACTATATAATGGGTCAGTGTTGCCGCAGCCAGAAATCACTGACACTAGTTTCTAGTGTCAGTGATTCTTAGTGTCAGTAAACGTTAATACTGTAGTATCAGAAAATTATTGACACTATGGTATCAGTAATCTCTCACAATATTTTTAGTGTCAGTAAATTATTGACACTATATTCATCAGTATTTAGTGATACTATAGTGTCAGTAAATTTTGTTACTGCAGTATCAGGTATAATCGCATATATTTGATTTTAGTGTCAGTAATTATTGTTACTATAGTATCACATATCCGTCAATATCTTTTAAAATTTAAAAATCGTATTAATTTCACAATTATATTTCTAATTTTTTGTAATAAATTAATCATAAAATATATATATATATATATATACCAACTCAATGAAATAAAAAACTAAAAAATTACATTTATATAAATTCGCAATATATAGATAATCGTATTAATCAAAAAAAATAATTCAACAGTATCACATGATGAATACAAAAACTCCATAGACAATCTTTAAATTAACATATATATATTTCAAAAACTACTCTTAAAGTCCCATCAAATGTCATGCCCCCACCCAAAATTCATGATACTTGTTGAGAAGCCTGCAACAATCCCCCAACAATATGATATCTGGCACAAAATCTGAAATTATAAACCAAATGTTAAGAATAGATGGACTTCCAAAAAAATCGATATCTTCAAAAATAAACATTAAATACATCCAAATAAAAAATACAAAATAGACCCTAATCTAATTTTTGTCACATAAAGCACTTATTGACAATAACCATACAACAACCTAAGAGCAGCATCTAAAAAACCAAATGGCATCCATAATAACAAGTTGTATCTTTCATACCGCTACATAATCACCAAAACAAACAAATCAATAACACCCACACACACACACACACACACACACACCATATATATATATAGACGGACATAAAACTGAATAAAAGGATCATGAACCATATGAAGTTTATCAGATGACATGATCTAATACTGTTTCCAAATGCAGGAAGCAAATCAAGATGACAAGATAGTTGTTCATTATGGATTCCTGGAAACTAAAAGTTCAAAGCTCAAAATGTACTAGAATGTAACATTCCAGGTATTGCCATAAAAATAGATGAGATAAACATGTTAGATCTCAATATCAAATACTGCTTCCATAGCATTCATGCTGCACCTCAAAGCACATCAGATGACAGGTGCCATATCCCCCAAAGGTTTCAACAAGTATCAATCAGAACATGGCAAAACTTCATCAGGTAAAGAATCAATTAGTACATTCATCAAAAGGAAAAAGAGCAACAAATGAAGTTCTATTACCCAATCACTGTCAACCAAAAAAAAAAAAGGTTCGTAGATTGAGCCTTTTATTGCTCACAAAAAATAAAAAGAGGGTCTGAAACAAACTCCACAAATGTGATGGAGTATCCTGATTTGACATCTTTAAAATCCTCGACTTCCAGAGAGCTCAAGTACCTGAATATCTGTCAAGGAGACGAAACGGAGCATAAGTGAAAAAATAACGCCATTAAACAGAAGAATCAAGTGAACAAGCATTCCGGTAACTGATAATCTAAATGAATGGATCGAAGAAAAGTAATAGCATTTCACATTCTAAAGATAACAAAAGACTGAAGCAGTAGTAAAATAACTGACAAAATCTAATTTAATTATCAGAGAAGAGCATTCGTACCTTCTGATCCTCTTCACTCAAAAGTTCAGCGAGAGCAGGATGACTAATAAACTGCAGAGAAAAGGGAAAAAAATCAATTTCATAGAATCTCTAAATGTGATAATTCATGAATTTCTGATTCCCCCATGAAAACAAAAACAAATAAATACTCACGCGCAGTTAACCAAAAGTCGGGTATTGATGTGATGATCTCATTTCGCTTATCATAGATGGCTTGCGTATCTCACTGTATTTCTGCTCAACTTCCAAGACTTTCTCGCTAGCCTCTTCATTAATCTAGAAGATACCAAGAACAAAAATGGAAGACGATTATTAGAAGGTCATAAATAATGGAAGTTCATAGGTGCAAGCTAATGCACTCTTTTAGCATTAGAAGTAATTACATATAAAAGATACACATAATATTCATTCAGAAATGGCAATTAATTTACAAAAAGTAAATTCAAACTTCATGCAATAGAACCTACATTAATAACGATGCTTACATGTGTCAGCAAACAAAAATGATCAATTGACGCATATCCAACAATACCAAAATCAATCCAAATTTTATTGAGCCATGCAGAGCACTTTAAGAACAAGAAAAAAAATTCCTATGCAACTCAGAAACCCACATATTTCAAATCAAGTATATTTGCTTCAAATAATCACATAAATAAATAAATAAAAATCCAACTTTAGTTGTTCTATCCTTGAAGTTACACCAAAATATTGTAATGTAATGCAGCTGCATGTGGAAAACAAAAACACCTAAAACTGAAACAAGTACAACATCAATATATTGAACCAATTTAAGAAGTAAGTTCTCTTTTTAAACTTTAAAAAATAAACCATTGCGGTATGTACAGATTATTTTTTTTCCCACTTTTGAAGAAAAAATATTTGTTCCCATAAAACAAATTTTTGGGCTAGTATTCCAGTTTGCTTGTCCAGAAAATTTATCCCCCCAAAAAAAATGATTATGAATGAATCAATTTTACTATTTAGCATTCGATTCAAGAAAAAATCTACTACAAAAGCAGCAAACCTCAAATTTCTCCGCAAACAAACAGAATGTAAACAAATAATATATTAAAAAAAAAAAACAAAACAAAAATAAGCATAATTTATATAAAAAGTAAACCTTTTCAAGCTCATCTTGGATCTCCTGGAGTTTCTCGATGGAAAGAACTAGTTCGAGTCAATTTGCTCAGCGTTTTCTTCTTCAACTTTGGTCTTTTTGCCCTTATCTGCCACCATTTTTCTCTGGTAGCTATTAAAGAAAAAACCCTAACCCAACTCAAAAATTCACTCGCTCTCTCTCTCTCTCTCTTAACGAGTGTCTAAAACCCTAGTTGCTTTACTTTTCCTTTCGTATGCGGTGGAATGAAGAACAAAAGTGTACTGGGTTTTGTTTAGATTTTAGAATTACAAATGAGAGATTCATATTTGAGAGTAAAGAAGGGGGAAACAAAGGCTGAGCATGAAAAAAAAGGGGGATGAGAGGAAACCCTAAATTACTAAGATTGATTTTGGTAACTACGGTTCAGGTTTTTACCCGACAAATACATATATATTTTTATAAACCGCGGTTTAAGGAACAAAAGTCACGATTTGGCCCAGTGGTAAAGCCTACAAAAAAAAAAAAATTTATATCAATGGTTACAATTTCGAGTCCCAGCAGACTTAAGGAAATAATTTTTTTTTTTTAATTTTTTTACTGATACTAAGGTATCATTAATTACTGACACTAAATTTACTGATACTCTAGTGTCAGTAATATATGCGAAAAACGTCACTTCGCGAGGTGTTGGTTCGACTCCAGACGACTATGCGTTTTTTTTTTTTTATTTCTTACTGATACTATTGTAATAGTAATTACTGACACTAAAATCGCTGATACCATAGTGACAGTAATTATTGATATTTAAGTGAAAAACACGGAAATAGACCCATTACAACAGTCGTTTCTGACACTTTTTAGCCTAGTGCACTAAACTTAGTGTCAGTAAAGGCTTTTTTTCTTGTAGTGTACGCACACTACCAGATCCATTGGAACCAGTCACCGCACCAGGCTTGTGGCTGTTCGTCTCCCATGTATCATCATCAACCAGTCACGCACATCAACCGTTGATCATGCGCCACAGTTTGGTCATCAGCCGGTCATAATATCAAACATCAACTCACACACATATATTTGAGGTGTCCATTTGCTCTGATCATATGCGCCATATTGCATTATCAGCCACATGTGTAATTGACACGCAAACAACAACAATTGTGCAAATGCCATTTCATTCAACATCAGCAAGCACTATGCATTTTCGTTAAGTGTGTGCATCTTGTTTGTTTGTTTTGTTATTTTGATTTTGTTCTAAACAAATTATGTAAGGCTTACCAGCGCTCCACATGCGGAGATTGACTAGTTTCTTTCAATCAAAGATTCTTGTTGTCGTTAAGCCTGCATCCAGTTTGTGATAGTGCCGAATGATATCTGATAGGATCGGATCTACCATTCGATCTTCTTGCTATGTCTCATAACCAACAGAAAACAAGTGTGGGCTTGACTCACACAAAATAAATCTCTAAACACTTTAGAGATTTGTCACAATTGAATTTTTTTCTTATTTTTATTCTTGTTCTTATTTTTCTTTTCTCAACAATTGAGAGAGAATGAAGAAGAAGGAGGAGGCTAGGGTTGCTAGAATGAGGGATTCCGGCAAAAATAAAAATCACATTTTTTTCTTTTTTATATTTAGGGTAAATTATTTACAAAAATAAAACAACTCTTCCCCTCCCAAGCTTTTCAATTTTCGGCAATTACAAGTTATAATAGGTAATTTTTCATTTAATTTTGTAACAACTCATTTACTTACCTTTAAGCAAATATATGTTACAAATTTGAATATTAAATATCCATTTAAATGAATTAACTACCAAAGTAATGCCAAGGGTTTCCAAAACCCATAAATATGAAATTCCAACCTTAGCCTTCATTTAAATAAAATCAAATATAATTTAATATTTAATAATAAACAATTATCACATAATCATTTATTATATAAACCATATATAACTTTTAATATATAGTCCTAAGTGTGACAAATAATATTATTAATCATATTAATAATATTTAGACATATGTGAGTGTATAATTGGACTATCCAATTATACTAAATCTGCTATAGTATATTGAGTTAGCACGGGACCAAATGGACCTACGGTTCCGAGCTCCAATAATCTCGAGATATTAATTAAGCTCTTAATTAAATATTCTGAATTATTAAATCCGGGTTATTCCACTAAAAACCCGAAGCTGAACTCTCGTTACCGCAAATGATATATTAAGCTGAACCAAGTCGGTGTCCATCGATATAGTCATTACATACGAATTGACCCTTCACAAGTATCTTGTAATTAGAGCCAGGTCATAATATCTGTTATACCCCTCTAAGTATTTTTACCTTAAGTACCGTTGATTCTCTAATGAACGATTTATTCATAACCATTATGAATTTTAATCTTTCTATTCGTAATAGTAAGATCTGAGCGCTCAAATCGTTCAAGCACTAAATCAATCTTAAGAAAGATACTCTCTACTTCTCGTAAGAAGGAGTGAACTCCATGTCTATGTAAAACGGTCCCAGCTACACAACAGACCATGCCCCCAAAGTACGTAGCTATTGGTCGGGACTGCTACACCAACCTCACATTTGTAAATCAAAGGACATAGCCTGCCATGCAGGAGTTCGTAGTACACTCAAGATTAAGATCAATCCATATATGACCATCTAGTAGATCGAAATGACTTTCTTTGTTTAACGGATATTATAAGAATGTCATTTTCATCTGGGTCCAGTCCTATATGATCGCATCATACAAGGTGCCTCCATTCTCATGTCTCTACATGGACGATCCCGGATCAAGGTCGCCATACAAATATAGAATGGACCGCAACTATAGATAAATCACAAACAAAGTACCCGCTTTGTTTGCTCTCTATGGACTATTTAAGATTACTAACTTCAGACTTAAATCCTCTTATGTATGACACTCATACACTAAGTCTAAAGGTACATAAGTAATCTAGGGTATACAAGATGATATATATAATATGCGAAAATTAAACAAACACTTTGATAAATGAATAATGCATCGTTTTATTTCAAAACACATAAAACTGTTTATGTCACATGTAGCTCTAGGGCATACATCCCAACAATCTCCTACTGTGTGATTTAGTTAACCTTGTCTAGAGTTGACTTAACCTAAGGTAATATTGGAGTTAGATAATGATTTGGTGTCTTCCTTCACTCATTACCTTTTTATAGCCAAAAGGAAAAGCTGTGAAGACATCTAAATAATCATATAAAGTGATGGACTAATTTGGATGATCTGTTGTTTATTCCTGTCACCAAGGCGATAAGAGCCTAAGAGGCCAGGGTATTTAAGAGAGTTTGCTACACCCTCCCTCTGGGGAATTTTCAATAGAGAAATCCATTTGACAGTTATTCATGTATCGTGAAGTCGTTTTCGATCGAAGCGGCGGATCGTTATATGGTATCATCACTGGTTGGCACGTACCTTAGGGTATAAAAAAGGTGCGCTCACTTGGTTGCTCGAACCCTTGAGTGGGGAGACCTAGTTGTGGGCAATACTTCACCGGCAGGAGCCTTTATCTATACTCATATCATCCCGCATGTGAACCATAGTTGCATGACCTATAGAAGCCACCCTTTACGCTTGTGTTTGGGACCATCATCATTTGGATTCATTTGGACTTTTTGTCATGAGATGTAAACTTTTTGGGCCATTTAAACTGGGATGAGTTTGTGTCTTATGAAAATTGGGCCAAAAGCTTCTAAAATACCGATGGGCCACTTTGTGTTTGGGCCCCATATCATTTGAAGTTGTTTAGCCACGTTATTGCAAAAGTGTAAACCTGTTGGGCCTTTTTCAACTGGGACAAGTTTACACCTCGTAATAATATGATTGAATGCTTTGAAATGATAATAGGCCAACTTGTATGAGAACCTTGATGGGTTTAGAAAATCCAAACATGATCCAAATATGCCAGAAGTATGAGTCTGATATCCGCACTGGCTTTCATCCAAAAGGATATGTCTTGTTATGACATATTTGTATAGTTTTGGATGCTTCCAAATTCATCCCCATGACCACGGTTGCCGAAAGCCCAATTCGCCGTTTCTAGACAATGGTGTGATCCCATAATAGGCTTAGTCCATGTTGGTAATGGGCGGTCTTTGTCTTTTACCGATGGAAAGGGACTAAGGTAGCCGATGTTCACCCCGTAGCATAGGAGAGAGCGATTTTGTGTACCTTGCATCGGTGCATAGAATAAGCCATACTTAGAACCAAAAATAGGCTTACCACGAGTGCGGGAGAAATAAGGTCGAAAAGATATATTTTGTTTGATTACCTCACGCGTTTTATATCTCATACATCGTACGCATCTCATGCATACACGCATCATGTTAACCCATGTGTCTTAAAAGCCATCATAGATATCTGTTGGGTTAAAGATAAAAGAAAGATTTGTCAAGAAGAGTTTAGAAAACATGGATATCGGGAAAAAGGAAACCGAGGAACAAAAAAATTTACGGCAAGGATAGAAAGACCAATGGGGGGGCCTTCAGCAAAAAAAAAAGAAAAAAGAAAGAAAAGAAAAATTGTTTGCTTTTAGTTCTCAATAGTTAAGCATGAGTCCAATGATGAAATTTTTTGCTTGAAGGTGAAACCTTAGAAACAATAAGTGCTAGAGGTGCTCTCATCCGATATTTTAAGTGGTTGATCTCGACTAGACTCGTGAGCACTTAATTATAGGATCTTAGCAGTGAAAGCCTGAGTAGTCGTCAATGTGACTAGTTGAAGAGAGTGCGGATTGATGAATGATCGTTCGCTTAGATGTCCATCCTGACTTGCTTGTGTTACAATATGTGGATTGGTTAGATACAAAAGAAAAGTCTCTAAAGAAGAAAATATAACCACCTATAACCGATAAGCGTGAAGCTACCTATGGGCGAGTATTAGGACCACCATGAGGAGAAATGCTACCTTAAAGGGTAGGTGTGTAAAAAAAAAGGAAGACGAAAAAGAGACGAAAGAAAAGACAAACAAAACCATATCATATTGAGTACGGAGAAGTAATTGCAGAGCATGATCAAGACATCTAGGTTGGTTTGACCATTCGATCCCATTCTTTGAAACAAAATCATTGAGTTGGCTTACCCAAGGATCAAGCTGTAACAGAACCTTAGCACACACAGACTTTGAGTCTGGTTCAGATCATTTATTCAAACAGTCAGATTTGAGTTACATCGAGTACTTTGAAGGTTCTTCGGTTTCGACACTATGCATCATTTGAGGGCAATAATATGTATAACTATTGAGACTATTTCGTAAAAGGAAGTATAGTATGTTGATATGGAACGTCACAGCAAATGATCTACTTTGGCCGAGTGCAAGCAATGAAGAACAAAAAGATAAAACGAGTCTGGAGGTGACCAGTCTACCACCTCGCGAATAAGGGACATAATGGAATCTTGAGTCATGGGAGCAGAGAAAACTGAGCAATCACCAGAAGAGAACTGGCAAAAGGAAACCGTAAGCATGCCCATGGGGCGATCAAAGACTTTTGTAGGTAAGGGGTGCCAAAGAGCACAATGAATGCCTAACCCATCGGAATAGGAAATACATCCATGCATACATGCATACATGTCACATGCACGCAATATTTGTCTTATTTTTTCCGCAGGTTTTGAAGAAAAACGGCAGAAACAAACTCAATTCGGGAACAAAACCCACAACTCAAATCAGGAACAAAACCCACAACTCAATTGGGAACAAGACCCACAACTCAAATTGGGAACAAGACCCACAACTCAATTCGGGAACAAGACCCACAACTCATTCGGGAACAAGACCCACAACTCAATTCGGGAACAAGACCCACAACTCAATTCGAGAACAAGACCCACAACTCAATTCGAGAACAAGACCCACAACTTAATTCGGGAACAAGACCCACAAGACCCACAACTCAATTCGGGAACAAGACCCATAACTCAATTCGGGAACAAGACCCACAACTCAATTCGGGAACAAGACCCAAAACTCAATTCGGGAACAAGACCCACAATTCAGTTCGGGAACAAGACCCACAACAACAATCCGGGAACAAGACCGTCAACTCAAATCGGGAACAAGACCCACAATTCAATTCGGGAACAAGACCCACAACTCAATTTGGGAACAAGACCCACAATTCAGTTCAGGAACAAGACCCACAACTTAACAATTAGGAACAAAACCCACAAACTCAATTTGGGAACAAGACCCACAATTCAATTCGGGAACAAGACCCACAGCTCAATCCGGTAACAAGACCCTCAGCTCAAATCGGGAACAAGACCCATTTTCAAATTGGGAACAAGACCCACAACTCAGTTCGGGAACAAAACCCACTCGGTGGTTCGGGAACAAGACCCAGGGGTCACAGCGCCTCGCCATCAATCTCAACTCAAGTAACGGCTCAAAAATGAGCAATCCCTCATCAGTAACGGTTCGGGAATGAACCATCTTTCATCAAGTAATGGTTCGGGAATGAACCAGGGGTCAAGCACCTCGTCACTATCAACTAGTTTAAAGCGTCTCAGAACAACCGGTAAGTTCGGCAACAACTTGCGAGCCAGGTAAGTAAAAAAATACATGCATGACTTTGATAGGATTGTCATTATCACACAGTGCACAAGTCCCATCAAAGTGGGGGCGACTGTAGACAATTGCATTTTTGCATGGAGCCCAGTGATGAGCCTCATATGGAGGCACTACCCTTTAAGTTGCGGAAGTCGCGGGAAACGGACGTCGGAAGGGAAAAATTCAAGAAATAAATACATCAACAAATTTAACTCGCTATTTGGCCTCGGGTTCGCTCGATGAATCTCTGTTTTAAAATATTAAGCCTCGGCCCAAAACCCCTGCACCCATCCAAATCCCACTTGGCCCAAGCCCAATCCAAATAATTAAAACATTTAAAACATATGTCACAAATCTAAAAAAATCACCTTTTTAAATTAAATTAAATCAAATCAAATCCAATCCAATCCAATCAAAACAAATCCTCTTCCTAAATTAAATAAATCACCTCCCAAATTAAAGAAATTCCCCTACCAAAAATATTAATATTATTTCCTTAAATAATTAAATTAAATACACACACAATTACTTGATTTATTTCCTTAATTAAAAAAAACCTAGATCACAACTATAAAAACATGACAAAACCTAACCTTCACATCTCTCTCTCCTCTCTCTAAAACAGAAAACAAAAAATAAACCCTAAATACTCTCTCGGCTCTCGTCCATGAACGACAAAATAAACCCTAGACCCTTCTCATCTTCCTCTCTCTCTTCACGGTAACACACACAAGTCACCAAAATCACATATAATACTTCACCAAAACCATCATCACTTACTTCTCTCCTCTCTCGTACACCACACAACATCAATAAATATACACGATAATTCATAAAACTAGAGACCTGGCCACCTTTAAACCAGCCCTGACCGACAAAGTAACAACGAACCATGTTCATTCACTGCCCTTAACCAATAAGCAAATCAGGAAGTAACGACAAACAACCTTTGCAACCAGCATGCCACGCAGCCTACCTCACTCCACCGACAAATAATAAACAACAAAACGCACAAACTCCCCTCACTAACCGAATAGCCCCTCGTCACAGAAATAGTCCGCAAAACAGTCCAAGAATCATCCTAAAACTGCAGTCCAAAACAGCGAAGAATACAGAGAAATAGCGGCTCAAAATAGCAAAACAGTGGATAAAATATTAAACCAGTGAACCAGAAAAATAGTGAAGCGTTAACCCTTCCGGCGATGTCCCAACGCACTCCGGGAAGGAACTTAAAAGGTAAGACCTGAGGGCCCCTTTGTTATATTTTTATTTTTCGTCCGGACACGGCATGCTTGGTTGGACGTGGAATACGTCCAACCGGGCATGCGAAGTCCTACATTACAAACGGCCAAACTATTGGTCACATCTCTCTTTTATTATT
Organism: Zanthoxylum bungeanum; assembly: GCA_019454045.1. Taxonomy (NCBI): domain Eukaryota; kingdom Viridiplantae; phylum Streptophyta; class Magnoliopsida; order Sapindales; family Rutaceae; genus Zanthoxylum; species Zanthoxylum bungeanum. The sequence goes on along the minus strand of SKCR01023377.1, from coordinate 96,798 downwards.
CCGCCATTTATTTCCGCATTTATCTTCCTTTAATATTTCGCACTCAGCTTACTATTTATCGCCTCCGTTATTTATTGTTATTTTATCATATGAATTATCATATTTCATCTATACATTGGGTCAATGATTGCATTATGTTAATGGTCGGTGATATCTCTCGCGGTATATCGGATGGAAACCCAGACGTAAATTTCATAGTCGAATCCGAATGGACGGTAGTGTGATCTGTACTTGGGATACAACTCCACGTACCGCTTGAGAAACTTTCAAGCACGTGTTACATTTTGGTATTTAATTTGTGTTTATTGTTCCCCCATTTATTTTCTGTGTATTATTTCTTTCTCTATGCATTGTTAATCTCGATGCGCATGGGCTAATCATGTGGGGTAAAGGTCCTCAAGTCGAGGAAAATGCCTAAAGGCTACCTTTATCATGGTGTTTTGCCACGTCGGACGAAGTACATTTGATTGAACGTGAGATATGTTCAATCGGGCATACGAGGTCCCATATTATTTATTTGATTATTTATGCATTGTAATCTAGTGCGCATGGGCAAATTACGTTGTTTTAAAAGGTCCTCTATTTGACGGAAATGCCTAAAGGCTACCTTTACCAACAATATTTTACCGCGCCTTTTATTATTCAATTATTTATCTTCTGCATGTTATTACTTTGTTTATTCATGTATTGTTACTTGATACGCATGAGCTAATCATGTGAGTTAAAGGTCCTCTATTCGAGAGAAATACTTAATGGCTACCTTTACCACGATGTTTTGCCGCGCCGGACGAAGTGCGTTTGATTGAACGTGAGATATGTTCAATCGGGCATACGAGGTCCCATATTATTTATTTGTTTATTTGTGCATTGTAACCTAGTGCGCATGGGCTAATCATGTCGGATTAAAGGTCCTCCATTTGAGGAATAAAATCCTAAAGGCTACCTTTACCACAATGTTTTGTCGCGCCGGACGAAGTACACTCGGTTGAATGAGAAGCATGTTCAATCGGGCATACGAGGTCCTATATTATGTATTTGTTTATTCACACATGTGTTTGTGTCATTTCAGATACCATTTTGGTAATCTCGTTCCAACTCGTTTCCAAATGCTACATGAACGTATGCATTCTGTCTCATTTCCGTTCGAATGCGTTTCCAAACGCTACTCGAACGTGCATGCATTCTGGTTTACCATGCATCAGGTCTCATCATGTTCAAACGTTATACAAACGTGAACCTTCTGTTTACCGTTCGAACGCGTTTTCAAACGCTACATGAACGCACATACAATGAACAGATTTCTTTTCATCACATTTCATGCATGTTTGCTTCTTTAGTCATTTATTTTGCATTACATAATTAACCATATCATTTCATTATTGACGCTTTTACCGTTATTAATTATTTATATTTCCGCATTTATTTATTTGATATGTTCATGAGATTGTGTGCTCGCTTTTATTATTAATGCCTTTATAGTTGTTATTAGTTACACTATTACGCTTCATCGTTAATACGTTTATGAATTATGCATTTTGCCTTCATTTTTATTTACGATTATTGGTGTGCAATCTTGTGTGTTGATTACATTATCTTGCATGTGTTACATAAGACTTGGTTATGCTATTGCATAAATCTTTTCATTACAATTGGCATAAAGTAATGGACCATTCCAAACCCAATGGTTTGAGGTCTTCCCTTACGAAGGGGGAGTGCGGCCTCAAATCATTTCCCAATTCACCACTGGGTGGCGACTCCATTTTTATTTCTCTGGTTTAGTCCCCCGCGGGCTACTCCGTACTCCCGACCGGGCCGCGAGCCCGGACAGCATCGTCTACTTCTGTACCTCGTCTACACTAATTTTCGTGAAAAACCCTCATTAAATATTAAGTGTTTTCCTTCCATTGAGTGGTTCTTTCTCAAGATCCAAGATTGGCATTGGTTTGTTGGCCAAAATCAAGATCATTGTCCATCGCGGATGTGTTTGAACCACGAAAGCTTTGTTATATATCGCATGTCTTGGGCGGTTGTGACTTGTTGGCCAAAGTCAAGGTCACTTCTTGTTCATCGACGTGGATTACGAAGCTTTCCCATTGTCAATAGGTCGCGCTTAACTGGAATCATTAAGCTTGTTGAGCCAAAGCCAAGGCTTAGTTGATTTAGAGGAAAAGGTTAGGAAATATATATATATTGGATATATATCTTGGACTTGGAGGTCCACCTACCAAATCTAGGAATTAGATGGGATCTAATTGATCTTAGAGATTTACCTAGTTAAGTTTCATACAGCTTGTTGGCCAAAGTCAAGGTTGTGTGTTATTTAACGGGATCCTATCCCACTAGGAAACTGGATTTCCTGAGTACTCCACAGAGGGTTAGAGGCTCACCGGAAAAATAGTGGGAGGCCAGAATTAAATTTGCGATTTCGTTTAATACTTGCTTAGCTCTTTTATTTTATTCATCGTTGTTATAAATATATTAGTTTGACTAATCTTGATTCTTGCTTTCTTTGAACAGTTGGACTGTATTCAAACTACTTCATTTGTAGTTGGTTATATAGTTGGACTATAGTAACCATTGCATTTTGAGTGTACCCGAAATCGTTGATTGGATAGTTGGACTATTGCAATCAAGATGAATGGAAAGATTGGCGTTAGGGACATTATCATGGGCGACAATGTCCTTAACGGTTCCAATTTTCCAGATTGGGAGATGAATCTTAGGATAGTCCTGGGAGCCGTGAAGTTACTCTATGTCATAGAGAAACCTCTCGGGCCTAACCCAGAGTTGAGCAAATAGTAGAGCATGAGTTTTGGAAGACTCATCGTGATGATAACTTTAGTGCTCAATCCGTCATGCTTGCCGCAATGACTCCTCAGTTTCGTCGTCAAAACAAAGGATTGGATCCTTATAGTATGATGTTGAAATTGAAGGATCTTCACATATCTAACCTTAGATCTCAGAAGTACGAATTGCAAAAGAAGCTCTTTCGCTCGCGTATGTCAGAGGGTACATCTGTGGAGCACTCTGTGTCGCAGATGATTGCTGACATCGAACAGCTAGGTCAGCTAGGTATAACCTTCGAGGTCGAGACTTCCATAGATTTGATCTTACAGTCTCTGCCCGATTAATGGGGTGGGTTCGTCATGAACTATAACATGATAATCCAAGAGAAAACTCTTGGAGAGTTAATGGCGATGCTGAAAGAAGCAGAGCCAGAGCTTCTGAAGGGCAAGAAGCGCGAGGCACACCTTACTTCGACATCCCAGAAGGCCAAGGCTTGGCCGAAGGCTTCTGGGGGTGTGAAGAAAAGGAAGAAACAGGGCAAGGCTAAATCATCACAGTTTTCTGGGAAGACTAAGGACATATCCCAAGACGTCTGCCTACATTATGGCAAATGGGGTCACTGGAAACGTGACTGTCGTGGGTACAAGGCGGAGTTGAATGAAGTGAAGACGGGCAAGGCTCCGGCTTCAAGTATGTTTATTATAAACATGTCCACTACTGGTTTTAAAAATTTGATTTTGATTCTGGATGTGGTACTCACATATGTACTGGTGTGTAGGATCTGCTAATTAGCAGGATACTAGCTTCAGATGAGATCGACTACGAGTCGGAAACGGGACGAGAGTCGCTGTTTTGGCCGTTGGGACCTATGTTTTGTATCTGCCATTGGGGCATGTAATTTCATTAGGAGACTGTTATTTTGTACCTAGTTTGACTAGGAACATCATCTCTGTATCTAGTTTAACCCGATGCGGGTATACCTTTGTATTCAGGAATACTGAGTGTTTTGTATATAAAGATGACATTTTGATATGTATAGTAGATGTTAATAATGCTCTTTATATTTTGAATATAAACGAATCTCAAACATATAACATGACAAACAAAAGCTCAAACTGAGTATATCAGATGAGACTTATTTATGGCATTGTCATCTGAGACACATTAACAACTCGTATATCCACACTTTCGAAGAGTGGATACGTGGATGAATTTGATCCTAATTCATATGATGTATGTGAATCTTGTTTATTAGGCAAAGTTCCTAAAACACCTTTTAGTGGTAAGGGTGTAAGTGCCACTGAGCTGTTAGCCCTCATTCATGGTGACATATGTGGGCCCATGTCTAGCTAGGCTAGAGGTGGATATGAATACTTCTCGTAACCTTTACGGATGTTGCATCGCATCGCATATGATTATGTGTATCTTATGACATACAAGTTAGAAACTTTTGATATATTCAAAGAGTTTCGACACGAAGTAGAGAAAAACAGACTGGCAAAAGTATTAAAATATTATGGTTGGACCGTGGTGGAAAATACGTGAGCAATAAGTTTCTGATTACTTGAAAGAGTATTGTATTCTTTCAACAATGAAATCCTCCAGGAACACCTCAATTGAGTGGTGTGTCCGAACGAAAAAACCGAACTCTGTTGGATATGGTAAGGTTAATGATGAGTCGCACTAAGCTACCAATTTCCTTCTATGGATACGAATTGAACAATGCAATACTTATTTTGAATAAGAATCTGTCAAAGTCTGTTGGAAGGACTCCATATGAAATATGGACAGGAAAGAAACTGGGTTTTTCATTCTTGAAGATTTGGGAATGATGGGCATATGTTAAACGTTTGGATGGTACCAAACTAGAACCCAAATCGGATAAGTGCCTATCTGTAATTGGTTATCTGGGGAAACCAAAAGATATTATTTCCACAACCCACAAGAGAACAAAAATATTTGTTGCTCTCCATGCAGTTTTTCCTCGAAAATGAATTCAAAAATGCAGTGGTAAGTGGGAGGAAAGTAAAACTCGATGAAAATCGGAGTGATACTGTTCCTGGCACGATCCCCTCACGGAACACGAACAGTTCATCAGGGATGAGACTGTTCCATAATCTTCTAATACACAAGAACCGTGTAGGTCGGAGAGAGTTAGAAAACAACCTTAGAGGTATGGGTTTCTGATTTCACCTCATGTAGATATTAATCTGATTGAGGATACAAACCGGCTATGTATGAGGAAGTGATACAAGGTATCGACTCCACTTTATGGCAAAATGCCATGAAGTTCGAAATGGATTCCATGTATACCAACCAAGTTTGGATACTGGTTGATGTATCAGAAGGCATTGTGCCTATTGGTAGCAAATGGGTCTTCATGGTGAAGACAGACATGGATGGCAACATTCAAACGTACAAAGCTAGGCTTGTATCGAAAGGGTATCGTCATCAACATGGTGTCGGTTACGACGAAACCTTTTACCCGTTGCCATAAATTAAATCCATTCGGATAATGCTTGCTAATGCTGCATATTTCGATTATGAAATATGGCAGATGGACGTCAAAATCGATTTCCTTAATGGAAACCTTTTGGAGGATGTTTATATGCAACATCCTGACAGTTTTTTCATGCCATCACATGCAAACAAGGTTTGCAAGTTAAATAAATCTATTTATAGATTGAAGCAAGCATTGCGTTCTTGGAACCAATATTTTGATGAGGTCATATTACAATATGGTTTTCATTCAAAACGAAGATGATTCTTGTGTATATAAGAAGGTAATAATGGGAGCGTACTGACATTCATTGTCCTATATGTTGATGATGTATTTCTTCTTAGCAATGACATTCCCATACAAAAATCGGTGAAAGCTTAGCTTTCATTAAAATTCTCTATAGAAATCTTGGGAGAGGCAACCTTTATTCTAGGAATAAGGATCTACTGGGATAGATCTAAAAGTTGTTGGCACTCTCCGAGAACTCGTACATTGACAATGTTGAAGAGATTCAATATGGATCAGTCCTAGAAGGGGCTGCTTCCGGTGTCACATGGCTTCTCTCTATCTAAGGACATGTGTCCTAAAACTCAAGATGAGAGAGATTCAATGAATCAGATCCCGTTCGCTTAAGCAGTCGGATCGATCATGTATGCCATAACATGTACGCGACCTGGTGTCTCATACGCTTTAAGCATATATAGTCACAATCAGGTCGATCCAAGTGATGGTCACTGGATTGATGTTAAGAACATCCTTAAGTATCTTAGAGGAACTAAGGATGCCTTCTTAGTTTTTGGGGAAGGAGAACTTGAGGTGACTGGATTCACCAATGCATGTTTCCAAACCGATAAAGACGACTGTAAGTCGCAATAAGGGTACATATTTTGTTTGAACAACGGAACAGTGAGCTGGAAATATTCCCAGCAAGATATTGTTGCCGATTCAACAACAAAAGCAGAATACATTGTTGTGGCTGAGGCAGCAAAAGAAGCATTTTGGATCTATAAAATTCCTAATTGGATTAGGACTAGTTCTGTTAGCAGCTGAGCTGGGCTACAGTGCAGGCAAAGGAATCACGATCTCATCAATGATCCAAGTATGTACTTCAACGGTTTCATCTGATTCGTGAGATCACACATCGTAGCGATGTCAAGATCGAAAAGATCATTTCAGATGATAACATTGCAGATCCGCTGACGAAAGCTATATCTCAGCAAAAGTTTCAGCGACCCGTATATATTCAGGTGTTGGACACTTGAGTGATTAGCTATAGGCCAAGTGGGAGATTGTTGGACAATTATGACCTATAGCATCACTATTTGTAAAAGACATGGTGTTTTTTACAAATTAACTATGTGACAAAGGAAATTGCTCTTTTAATCATTTTGTAATTGGATTACTTGCTATATAAATGATAAAAGTCCATATGATTAGTACCACAGGATTAATAAGATATGAGACAATATTAATCCACGAAAGGTTTAATCATTAAATATCCCTAGTCGTAGTATTATCGAGACTGGACATCGATAATGCGGAATAGGCTAGTATTACACTTGTGCGAGTTATGGAAGCTTAACGGCATAATTCTCATATATTTAAGTATTTGATACTTATGCAAGTATGATAGGAGGTTTATGTTAGCCGTTGGACCGGGAACAGCTTCGCTCTGGATAAACCCCTCGAAATCTCATTGGTACTATGACTATGTGTCTATGGGAATCTGAATTAGGGTAGGTGTATGTGGTCTTAACCTGAGACTTGCATCGCTAATACTTGCGACAATCAGTATACTTTTGTTTTGGCGTCCGGAGCTTTAATAGGTTCTGTGTACGCCTTTTCTAGGTAAACTGAGAATCGTAGTGTATGGGGTGTGATGTCAAGATAGAAGTATCACTTCAGTCATATGGAGATGATGATCACGCATGATATAGAACTTACTCTTAAATGCTGCAGTTATCGGGATAGTATGACTAGGTCATGATTATCCAATTACAGAGATTAGTTGCTAGTGATCCGATATATGCTTCGTACGGAGCAGACATAATTCCAGCCCTAGGCCTAGCATGTGACATCTGATACTGGATCGTATTGCGCAATACATTGTACACTACGACTGATACAGATTATATATTCCTCGTTGAATATTTCTGGAGAATTGGGTAGGCAGGGTGTTTTGCTAGAAGCCAACCATGTCTTGTAAATCGGTGAGAACGTGGTACAGGGTACACACGTGTTCGGATAGTCCGATGATCGTATTTACTGCCACTATATCCATTGATCTCTTGGGTCGCTTCCCAAAGATTCACCGATGACATTTGACTCGAACAGAATTAATATGGGATTAATTATGAGAGAGAAAATTAATCTGGGATTAATTACGGAAAGAATTAATCTGGGATTAATTATGAGAGAGAAATTAATCTGGGATTAATTGCGACAATAATTTATATGGGATTAAATTCGTCTAGAAGAGAGAACACGATTAATTTGGAATTAATCGGAAAAGTAAATTTAATAGTTAAATTGGATTTTACTATTTAATTTATTTAATTGGGCTAAAATAATATATCGAATATATTAATTGAAATTGGATTTCAATACGGAATTAAATTAGATTTTAATTCAATCGAACAAATTAATTTGGAATTAATTCGTAAGCGACTTTCGTAATAATTTTGCTAGGCATTATTATTTAATTAAATTAGATTTAATTACGTAGCGACGAAAAATTCGTTTAGTCGGATTAAACGAACCGAGCCCAAAGTATGTTGTGTAATCCAACTTGAATTTGGAATTCAAAATTGGGTGGGACCCACAACTCATATCACTTGTCAAAATTGTGATGGTGGTAATTGGCATAGTGTTTGAATTATTTAAACACTCAACAACAAAAACCCAAAAAAAAACACTTTTAGAAAGTATAATATTCACTATCTCCCTCTTTTTTTCTCTCTTGGCCGAAAATGGCTCTTCTTGGAGGAGAAAATTTTCTTTCAAAATTGTTCTAGCTAGCACTTAAAGGAGTCATTTTAAGGTGATACGGAAACTGTTGGTTTACTAGGTCAAACAAGATCAAATTAAGCAATGAAACATGTGAATACAACAAAGTAAGAATGCGCGGAAAATACTCACTTTGATCGGATTTTGGATGCGTTGAACACAAAATTCTGCTCCTTGAAGAATTCGGCCAAGCCCCTTTGAAGTAGATCTTCAAGCTCCAAGCTTTGAGTGTGATTCCAAGCTCAATGATTGGTTTCCCTATCACCTTTGAATGACTACTTGTGTGTGCTAGCACTAAATATTACAACATTTTTTCTTCACCTTCTTAGCAAGATTTGGCCAAGCCAAAATTGGGAGAGAAAATGGCACAATGCTGGTGAGAGATGGGAGAGAAGAGAGATGAGTGTGTTGTGTAATCTAATTACCAAATTGAAAATCATATACCAAAAATAATAAAATGGTAAATGTCATTCAATCCATCACACGTGTGTGTTTTACACATAATCACCTACCAACAACTTCCATCAACTTAAAAGTTAGATAAAGTTGACTAGTGATGTGACTTGTGATGTGACATGTGGGCCCCACTTGATTCAAAATCCGAGTGGGCCCGCAACCACATCCCGAGCTCGGGTTTGCTAATTTTGAATTAATTAATTTTTCGTTGCGACGTAATTAAATCAAATTTAATTAAATAATTATGCCTAGCAAAATTACTATTCACGTCGCTAGCGAATTAATTCTAATTAACTCGTTCACCCGAATTAAAATCTAATTTTAATTCCGCGTCGAAATCTAATTTCGTTTAATATATCGAATATATATTTTATCGATTAATTCCGAATTAATCGTTCTCTCTCTATAAATAGTATTTTATCCCAGATAAAATCTCACCGTAATTAATCCTAGATTAATTTTCTCTCTCTTCTAATTATCCCAGATTAATTATGTTCGAGTCATACGTCATCGGTGAATCTTCGGGAAGCGACCCATGAGATCCCTAGATATGTTGGCAGTAAATCCGGTCATCGGAATATCCGAATACGTGCATACCTGGTACCACGTTCTTACCGATTTACAAGACATGGTTGGCTTCTAGCAAAGCACCGTGCCTACCCAATTCTCCAGAAATATTCTTTTAAGAAATATGTAATCTTTGTCAGGCGTAGTATACGTAGTATTGCATATTGCGATCCAGTATCGAATGTCACATGCAAGGCCTGGGGCTGGAATTGTGTCTGCCCCGTACGAAGCATATATCGGATCTCTGGTAACTAGTCTCTATAATCGGATAATCATGACCTAGTCATATTATCCCGATGACTGCAGTACTTAAGAGTACTAGTTCCGTATCCTACATGATCATCATTTTCATATGACTGAAGTGATACTTCCATCTTGACATCACACCCAATACACTACGATTCTCAATATACCCAGAAGAGGCATACACAAAACCTGTTAAAGCCCTGGATAACCAAAACCAAAGTATATTCATTACCGCAAGTATTAGCGATGTAAGTCTCAGGTTAAGACCAAATACACCTACCCTGATTCAGACTTCCATAGACACATAGTCATACTACCAATGGAATTCCGAGGGGTCTATCCAGAGCGAAGTTGTTTCCGTACCATCGGTAAACACAACCTCCTATTACACTTGCATGAGTATCCAATACCCAAATATATGAGAATTATGTCGTTATGCTCCCATAACACGCACAAGTGCAATACTAGTCTATTCTGTATTATCGATGTCCAATCTCGATAATACTACGATTATGAATATTTTAATGATTATACCTTAGTGGATTAATACTGTCGCATATCTTATTAATCCGGAACTAATCATATGGACTTTTATCATTTATATATCTCGGTAATCCAATTACAAATGAAAAAGAGCAATTTCCTTTGTCACATTGTTAATTTGTACAACAACACCACGTTAATACAAATAGTGATGCTATGGGTCATAATTGTCCAACAGAAACTCACCCAAGAGTTTGGAACTCAACAACAAAGCTTGGAGCTTCTACAACACAAAAAGTTTTTGAAATTTCTCATCCAATCAATGTATGTATTCCACAACTTACTCGTTAAATTCACACTACAAATCACGTTTAGAGATCCCGTGGCATGTGTAGGACACTAACAGTCCCCATACCGGTCACTATACTGGTCTAACGGTCGGATTCTCCCAACGGCTATATTACTATTGGAGACCAGCATACCGGTCAGTAGAGACCGGCATACCGGTCCCAGCAGTGTCAGTTGGGAATGCTTTTCATTTTCTATATAAATTAACCCCAATTCTTTTTGCCAAGGTTAGAGAGAACATATATACAATCTTCATACACTTTCTCTAAGGCAAAAACAAGAGAGTTATCACACCTTCATAATCAAACACTCTCAAGCTCACACATTACACATTCATATCATTTGTTAGTGAGCTTAGATCACTTGGGTTTGTAACTCACACAATCTTCTTTATATTTGTGAGTGCCCAAGTGTGTTTTACAATTTCATATCTAAAACACTTGTGGTTGTGAAATCCCATTGTTTGGGTAGTTGTAAAGGTTTATGAGTGAGCCTACGTAAAAAACTCAAAATGTAAAGGTTTGGAGTGAACCTAGTCGCTAAAACTCTTAGTTGCTGGTGAGCCACGGAAACTCGCTTTTAGTGGAAATCTTCAAGCACGGCTTGAGGGAGTGGACGTAGGCACGTTTGGCCGAACCACTATAAATCTCAGTGTTATTTTCTCTATCCTTATACTTTTACTTATTGCAAGTTTATTTATATTTATGTGTGTTGAATAGAAAACTTGCATATAGGTTATTTATTGAAATAGAGAAAATTAACCTAAGTGCTAAAATCGGCAAAGATTTTTTAATTTTATATTTATAGGTGATCCCAATTCACCCCCCTCATGGAAATATAGTATTGTTGTCGCTAGTGCTTGTAGGAAATTTCATTAACTACCTGTCACCCAGTAACTCTGGGCTTCCGAACACACTGTAAGTAGATATTCTATTTTGTATTTCCCCTACTTATGTTTTAAAAGATTTAAGTTTTTTTTGGAACTTTCGATTTGATTGAGAAGAATTTGATATTGTTCATACATAATATTGATATGTTTCTGTCTCAGCGCTTGAATCATAATTACATATTTTATGGTTTTCTTTATGATTCATTAAAGCGCTTGTTTGTCGATAAGTTCTTGTTTCGTTCATCGTCTAGTCTTTGCGCGCGACATGAGCGATGGGTGCTTGACGTTTTGATTATGTTATTTAAAAGAAAAATTATGGATTTGATTTCAAAAATTATTTTAATATGGTTTTTATTCATTATGAGATTTATTTAGTTTTAGTATCAGTTCACTGAGTCTTCCTCACCCCTAACCAATTTCCTTCACTTTGCAGGTTTCTAGACCGAACCCTTTTGGTTGAAGATGGCGTTTTGGTTGTTGGATATTGTGTTGCAAGTCACTTAGGGGGACTTTTGTATTTAGCTTTGTCGATGTGTATATTTTGGGAATTGTATACTTATGTACTTATATTTGGTTAGTCGTTTGTAAAGTACGTTTGGTTATGTATTTGTGATGGATTGTGTTTGTGGGCACGGAGGCCTTTGCATTTTACATCTCTTGAATTTAATATATGTGGATGTTATGCATTACATGTGTCATTTGATAGGTTAGAGATTTTGGTCTGGTTTGTCTAGCCTGTTGCCGATAACATTCTGAATTTGGTTGGTCTGGCCTCTTGCCGATAACATTTGAATTTCTCGGGGTGTTACAACTCAACAATATTGGCGCCCTCATAAAACGCATCAGAAAACTACAAGAAATATAAGTTACTAATCTTGTTTGATTAATTTTCAACTAATAAAATGAGATTTCCAAGATTTTATGACTAAAATTGTGAAAGTTTTGCATCAAATAAGTGTGAGATTAGTGGAGATTTTATGGTTATAATGTATAAGAATTTTATGTTCTTTTTTTTTTTAACTTGAAAGAGAGAGCAATTTGGTCTCAAAAATATTTATTTGGAGAAATATTTTTCAAAATGTAGGTCCATTTTTATAATGGAGATAGGAAATGAGTCATTTTCATAAATTTCTTTTACATATATCAAACTATAAAATTTAAAGTGGATTTTTTTGCGTGCAGTATCGTGTTTTGATGACCCGCATACTTAAAAATTTAGGCTCGGCCTGATCCATGTGTGGGTCGTACGGTGTTGTATAAATATTCTTAAGTACTATGTGCCAACCGGATCGGCCCACTGGACACCCGTAATCTAGAAGCATCTTGTCAGTAGCTACAAAACTCCCATGACTGTTTTATTTTTAATTTCATTTTTTCATATATTGTGTAGCATATTATTAGTTACTTTCCCATTCTGGATACCCCACTCTCACTAGCCAACAACCAACCTCAACCTAAAAAAAAAAAAAACATAATTGAACCGGCGCTGCCCTAACAAATTGAAAATTTATTGAAGTTCATTTGAGACAATAGGTTATTGGAAATATGGCATTGAGGTTTCCAATGTTTTTAAAATAATAATAATAATAATAATAATAAAATACACTACATATAATATGAATAGATTTAGAAAAATATGGATGTCATTGAAGTTCATGTTTGTTGGGTTTTCTTTCAAGGCTTTAAATGTTATTTGGTGAGAATTTAGAAGAAATTGGGCATACGCCGCAAAGTGTGGCACACCAAAAGCACTTGTAATTAAAGCACTTTGCAATGGCAATCGCTTTTAGACTCTATGTACACAGGCTGGACCAAGGACCATTGCAATTTGCAATTTCAGTTATGGAAAGTGCTTCTCAATTTTGGTGATATTTACAATAGAATTTTATTGGAATTTTTAAAATCAACTATTTAATTAGTGGGGTAATCAGAATATTAATTCAATAAGGATAAATTTGATTTTCATAAAAAATGTACTATTCATCTTAAAATCGATAAGCAAAAATTATTCTATTAATAAATCAGATTTTTCATTAATTTATAAGATGTATTTAATAAATTTTCAGATTGAGCAGCCATTTATGACTCCGCCACTATATGTAATGATACAAGTTAGATATTTAGTTTCAGAATGAGCCGAATCTACTTTGATGAGTTAAATAAAATATTAATTGACTGTATGGTTTATATCATAATAATTGATTTAATTTTGTTTTAATAATTGAAGATCTTTCAATAATATTTTACTATTTAATTTTTTTAATAATTATATAAATTTAGGAATTACTTTCTGGCCTTGAATACTTGTTAATTTGGTTGTGAGGAATTGAAAATTCTTAACTCTTATCCTTTGCTCCTAAATTTTTTTAAAATATACAGGTTTGTTAAGTTTAATCAGGATGATTATTATGAATAATTTACTGATATTTTAAAATTAGAATGAGTAGTTAAAAAGAATTCGATGATAAAATCTCATGTGTTGATTAACAGTTGACTCTGAAGTAGGTGAAATTACATATCTAGAGTTCTCCTAGATAAAAAAGCCCAAATCCGACCTCGGCCCGATTTTTAGTAATAAATTAATTTTTTCTAATATATATATATATATATATATATATATATATATATAATTAAATTAAATTCTTAAGTTTTAATACAAAAATCTCAAAAAAAATATTGAAATTCTTACTTGTTTTTTTTCATTTATAAGTATTCAAAAATAGTTGTTTTTAAAAAAAAAAAATTTATTTTCTAGTTGATTTGGGCCCAGCCCGACATTATCCAAGCGGGCCCTGCCCAACATCTCCATTACTCTCTGTGTGTATATATATTCAATTGAAATTTATTAAAAAATCATATTTTCCATCACTTTTTGTTGAAATACCCTACCTATTAATACATTGTACGGGCCAAATTTGGTCCAGGGGCAATTTCGACATTTTTGCTCCATGATCACTATTGAATGCACCCCCAAAGCCTCCTAACCAAACCCCAAAGACACAATGCAGGCCCAGGCCCAATGTGCACCAACCCCCGTAACCGAAGGGCCATCCAAAGGCTAGCCCACGTAACGCCCAAATTCATAAACATCATTCATAAACCCATCCGTTCCAGCCTACAACGGGCAAAAAGCAGTATTAATTCCTCGTGAAGTTGACCCAACGGACGAGCAGTCAAAGAGACAATAAAGGCACACGTTACTAGAGCAAGTATATATAGGAAACGAGGCTCCAGTAGGAAGGGGATTCAACTTCTATCTCTCCAACATTCGACATTCAAGCTCTCATACTCATAACCTAAGAATACTCACTCCATAGCTTTTGGCATCACCACACACCTACCGCCCTCACGGCAGTCTACGGAGATCAAGGTAATATCTGACCTTACTCCTCCTCCTACGACTTTTGCATTTCATTATCATTTCTGACTTAGGCGTCGGAGTGCCTACGGCACTCACCACACCGGTGGGCAGACCGCAGGATCGCCAGTGCCCCCTCACGAAATTTCGATTGTAGACCTCAGGCGAAAACCAGCGTCTACAGTTTGGCGCCCACCATGGGGCCCTAGTGATTCATAACAAACAAAGCTCTCACTCAGCCAAACGACGAGCTCACAAGTATCAACATGGCTTCGGGCGGCGAGCCTTCAGATCCAATAGCTAACAAGTTGGCCATGCTCCAGGAACGCCTACAATATTAGAAGAGGAGAATTCGGCCATGAAGAGTACCAATGGCGACCTCCAAAGGCAGCTGGAACACCCTTCCTCCACGCGTGGCCGAGTAGAATCAATGAATACCTTTGAAGCTTTAGGCCGCCAGCCTAATTCGGTGGAGGCTCCGGCCGTTGAAAGAACCAAAGGCCCCCACCCTGAAGATCGTCCAATCAGACACGGAAGTAACCAACAAAACCACCCCGCCGAAACAATGACAGCTACGACAATACGCAAGGAAATGGAGGAATTCAATGAAGCAATTTTGTCTAGCTTACCTGGAGCCAGGCTACCTTTGAGAAAGAGTAGGGTAGTAACCTTGACAGATACTTCATTCGACGAAAAGATCAACTCGGTCGCACTCCCACGGAAGTTTAGCCCTCCAGAAATGAAATTATTTGATGGATCAACTGACCCCGATGACCACATAATCCATTACAAGTACAAAATGATGTCCACAGGCCTTTCTCCACACCAAAGAGAGGCAGGGATGTGTAGATGGTTTGGAGAAACGTTGGTCAGTCCAGCCCTCACGTGGTTTATAAATTTTCCATATCGATCGATTGGATCCTACAAAGAATTGGCAGACAAGTTCTTGGGACACTTCGCTAGTTCGTGCAAGTTCGAGAAGACCACAGACGACCTCAATTTGATTCAACAGCGGAAGGGAGAGTCTCTTCGAAGCTACGTCTCGCGTTTCAATAAAGAGAGAATAGATATCCCAGATCTCCACCAGCCGACAGTGATAGAAGCATTCCGAAATGGGTTGTTGACAGATAGCAGCCTCTATAAGAAGCTAACAAAAAACCGATGCTACTCTATGGATCAGGCTTTGGCAAGAGCCCGAACGGAGATCAGATGGGAAGAGGATAGGAGGAATACAAGTAAGGAAAGTTCTTCCAATCCACGAGAAAAGAGAATGGGTCCGTCCAGACAACCAAAAGAATTTTATAGGAGGTCCCAGCATACAACCGACCGAAGTACACTCCGTCCGAAGGATTCCCGCCCCTACGACAGGGCATCCAATCGTGGGCCAGTCCATTACGATAGAAGAGAAAGAACCCCCAATGGTGCACCAAGACTCCCGGATTACAACTTCACTATTTTACCAGGAGAACTCGTTTCAGTCCTCAGGAAGATGGAGAGTGAAGTGAAGTGGCCACCTCGCTCCAAGAAAGGCTCCGGAAAGAAAGACATCAGTAGATGGTGCGAATTCCACCGAGATTACGGGCACACGACGGCTGACTGCATAGCCCTAGGGTTAGAAGTCCTGGAATTACTAAACAAAGGTCATTTGAAAGACCTGCTAACGGAGAAAGGAAAAGCTACTTTGGCCCGGAGGGAAGAGAGAGAAGACCGGGGAGGAGCCCCAATTCCACCTCCAATCAACAGCACCGTCAATTTTATCTCAAGGTGTTTAGAAGTAAGTGGAGTTTCTTATTCGGCAGCGAAACGACAAACCAGGATGGTTTCATCAGTCGTCTCGGATCACGAGTGAACTGTGGTAGGAGACTATACAGGGTTAGTAATTGAGTTCTCATACGACCTAGTGTCCAATCATGTGAATCCTCACCATGACGCCTTGGTGATATCTCTACAAGTGGCTAACTTTATGGTCAAGAGAGTGCTGGTCGACACTGGATCATCAGCTAATATTATCTTTTTGGCGGCTCTCAATGATATTGGAGGAGGATTGGAGAAAATGAATCGTCGGTCTACAGCCTTGATAGGCTTCAGCGGAGAGCAGAAATTCACTATGGGCGAAATTTGTCTCCCAGTATACGCATGGGGGATCAATAAAATGATTACGTTCATGGTCCTTGATAGCCCTTCAGCTTACAATCTGATAATGGGACGACCGTGGATCCACGAGATGCGAGCTGTTTCATCCACGTACCACTAGGTACTGAAATTTCCAACTAATTGGGGGGTCAATGAGATTAAAGGGGACCAACTTGCTTCCAGTGCTTGTTATCAAACCACCCTGAAGCCTAAAACCCAGTCAGCATAGCAGTTACAGGGAGGGTCTTGTCGAGAACACGTTAATGAACCAAAAGTAGAGGAACTCGACAATATCCAGATTCACCCACACTACCCAGACCACAAAACCCAGGTTGGAGCCGACCTTGATCCCATACTACGGGCAGAACTGGTGGAATTCCTCCAGAAGCACCATGATTGTTTTGTTTGGTCGCATGAGGATATGACAGGGATAGACCCGAAATTGATGACTCATGAGCTACATATGGATCATTTATTCCCACCCGTCAAGCAAAAGAGGAGGAAGTTTGCCCTAGAAATGAATCGAGTCATCGACGAAGAAGTTCAGAAGCTGTTGGAGAATGGAGCGGTCAAAAAAGTGTAGTACCCGGACTGGCTAGCCAACGTCGTGGTCGTGCGAAAGAAGAATAGAAAATGGCGAGTCTGCATTGACTTCACAGATTTGAACAGGGCATGTCCAAAGGATTCCTTTCCTCTCCCACATATTGACTCACTGGTCGATGCAAAAGCAGGGCATGAACTGTTAAGTTTCATGGATGCGTACTCGAGCTACAACCAGATCCTCATGCATCCGAATGATCATGACAAAAGGGCCTTCGTCACCAACCGGGGGATCTACTGCTATAAAGTAATTCCATTTGGGTTGAAGAACGCGGGTGCTACCTACCAACGACTTGTAAACAAGATGTTTTCCCATCAAATTGGGAAGATAATGGAGGTCTATATTGATGATATATTAGTGAAGTCTCTACGAGCTAAGCAGCACTTGGAACATCTTCGGGAGACATTTAACGTAATGAAGTAGTATGGGATGAAACTAAACCCAACCAAATGTGCCTTCGAGTAGCTTCGGGAAAATTCCTTGGGTACTTGGTCACTCGACGAGGAATAGAAGCCAATCCAAAACAGATAAAGTCCATTCTCAACATTCCATCCCCAACAAATCCAAAAGAAGTCATGCGACTTGCAGGGAGAATTACGACTCTCAATAGGTTCATATCCAAGTCTACCGACAAGAGCTTCTTATTCTTCTCTATTCTCGGAAAGTCAAAGAAATTTGAGTGGACCCCGGCCTGCGAAGAACCATTGACCAGACTGAAAGAGTACCTGACCACACCACCGCTCTTGTCCAAGCCAGTCGACGGAGAGAGATTATATCTGTATCTTGGAGTTTTGCCTCAAGCAGTTAGCACAGTTCTGATAAGAGAAGATGGAGGACTACATCATCCAGCCTACTATGTAAGTAGAGCCCTGCTAGACCCTGAGACTCAGTATGCTCAAATGGAGAGGCCGGTCCTTGCTTTGGTGATGGCGGTACGAAAGCTCCACCTATACTTTCAAAGCCATCCAATCATCGTATATTCCAATTACCCGTTACGAAGCATCCTTCATAAACCCGAGCTCTCTAGGAGATTGACCAAGTGGACTGTAGAACTTGGGGAGTACGACATCACCTATCAACCGCGAACCGCTATCAAGTTCCAAGCGCTCGCGGATTTTATGGCAGACTTCAGTCACAGTCTTCAAGAGGATATGAATGAAGAAGTGTTTAGTGTGCAGTCTTCAGAAGTATGGAAACTCTCGGTAGATGGATCATCTAGCAGGTGTGGTTCCGGCTTAGGGGTTGTGATCACTACTCCTGCAGGCGACATAATTCAACAAGCGTTCAAATGTGGTTTCCAGACTACCAACAATGAAGCCGAGTATAAAGGGCTGATAGCCAGGCTTGCACTACTCAAAGAATTTGGGAAAATGAGAGTGGAGGCGACATCTGATTCTCAACTTGTCGTCAATCAACTTCAGGGAGCCTAACAGGCTAGAGGGGCTCAGATGGCAGCATATTTGTCTAAGGTAAAAGAAGTCCAGTCTAATTTTGAATCCTTTGAAATTTTGCAGATCCCTAGAGCCGAGAATACCCACGCAGATGCCCTGGCTACCCTAAGATCCACACTACAAGAAGGGAATATCCACACGACTCGTGGATGACACCTTTAATCAAATATTTGGATACAAGATCTTTTCCAGCAGACAAAGTGGTCGCCCGTAAGGTAAAACATAAGGCTGCATGTTTCGTTCTACATGACAACCAATTGTTAAGGAGGTCAGTTGCTGGACCATACCTAAAATGCCTCTCCCCGGAAGAGGCGCAATACGTTCTAGCCGAATTGCACGAATGACAATATGGGAATCATTCCGGCGGTAGGAGCCTTGAATGCCGAGCCCACACAGCTGGATATTTTTGGCCCACTATGCGAGCCGACGCATCTACATACTTTCGAAACTGAGAAGTGTCAGAGTTTTGTACCAGTCTCCCATCTTCCACCTGAAAAACTCAGCCCTTCCCTATCTCATTAGCCGTTCATGAAGTGGGGAATGGATATCGTCGGGAAGCTTCCAGTCACCCCTGGGAAACGAGTCTACATGCTCGCATGGATAGACTATTACTCAAAGTGGATTGAAGCAGAGGCTTTTGCAAGGATAATGGATCAAGAAGTGCAAGGGTTTGTCTGGAAGAACGTTATTTATCGTTTCGGCCTACCCAGAGAGATTGTCACTGATAATGGATCCCAATTCATCAGTCACCGCTTCCAGAATTTTTGCAAAAATTGGGGAATCAAGCTCAGCTTCTCCACTCCACGCTACCCACAAGCTAACGGACAAGCATAGTCTTCCAATAAGGTGATAATGAACACTCTGAAGAAAAGGTTGGAGAAAGCGAAAGGAGCCTGGGCAGACGAACTCCCAGGAGTTTTGTGGTCGATCGGACAACAGTCAGATCATCAACAAGCGAAACGCCATTCTCCTTGACATTTGGAACCAAAGCAGTCATTCCAACCGACGTCAGTGTACCGACCACGGTATCAGTGGATTGATGAAGATATGAACAAAAGACTCATGGCCAATGCACTCGACACTATTGAAGGATTGAGGGAAAACGCGACCATATGACTCGCTGCCTACCGACAGAAGATGTGCAAATACTTTGATAAAAATGTAAGGAGTATAACCTTCAAGGAAGGCGACTGGGTCCTCCGTCGAGTCTTCCAAAATACCAAGGAAGCTAATGATGGGAAGCTTGGACCCACTTGGGAGGGCCCGTACATTGTCAAGAAAATTGTAGCTGACCTACAAATTGGAAAAAGAATATGGGGGACGAGTCCATAACAGCTGAATGCTATTCACCTCAAGAAGTTCTACCGCTGAACTCGTCACTTGTCAACTGATGAGTGATAAATGTATCACTATTTCCCACTCATTTAACTTAATATTTTGTATAGTTTCTTGAGTTTTGTGAATATTTTGATGTGTTTTGTGTTATTTTGTAGATAAATAAAGTTTCATGACATTCTGGAGGTGATTTGGAGCAAAACTGTGAAATTTGGTGAAATTTGGCAAAAAGGGTATTTTGGTAATTTTGGACGTCCCGACACAAAAGGGTATTTTGGTAATTGTCCCGACACCGAAATAAAATTTCAAGACATTCTGGAGGTGATTTGGAGCAAAACTGTGAAATTTGGCAAAAGGGGTATTTTGGTAATTTTGGACGTCCCGACGCAAAGGGTATTTTGGTAATTTTGGGCGTCTGCCACGTGTCAAAGATTCAACGAGCCGTCTTTTTTAGCACACCACGCCACGTGTCGAAATTTCAGCGATTCAAGAAATAATAATAATAAAATAATAAAAATCAGAAAAATCAAAAAATAATAATAAAAAATTAGATTTTTTTGCCTATAAATAGATTTCGAATTTTTAGTTTCAAATGTACCTCTTCCTCTGAAATCCTTATAAATAAAAGAGAGTTCTTCTTATTTGCTTCTTTTATTCAGTTTTATTTACGTTTTGTAGTAGTAATTCTATCCATCCATGAGGGGGTAACATCTCCATGCTGAGGTAATAAGGTAATTCTTTTACTATTACTTTTTAGATTAATCTCCCCCTAAAATATGATATATCAACTATTTAAAATCAGATTAATAAGGATACCGCCATTCCGGACGGTTGGTTATTTAATTTAATCTGGTTAACCTGACTTAATGAGGATACCGCCACACTGGACGGTTGGTTTAAGTTTATATTTCTGTTCCGCCTTATGGCTGGTATATTTGAATTTGACTTAATCTGATACCGCCATTCTGGACGGTTGGTTTAAAATATCACAAGTTAATATATTATTATTTTATGGGAGATATCTAAATAGTATATAGTAGAAGTTATTTTCTTTTACCTTAGCATTTCATTTATTTATTTTAATTACTTTCTGCAATTTCATTTTATGTCTTTTAAGTTTTTATCAGTTTTAATTATGTATAGTAACTAAGTTAAATGTCTAGGGTTGTAATTAAATCTAATATCACCGGATTTAAAAAGGGTTAGATTATAGTTTGGGTAATTAAAGAGTTATTTGTTGAGTCATATTCTTAATGCTTTTTATTAACTGGCCATTAATAAATTGATTAGGTAAACTTAAAATGAACTAGACATAGGGATGTTAAGTTTAAGACCTTATTCTCAACAATCACCACGATCTTCCTTAAGGATAGATAACCCTTTAATAGATTTCCTTACAGGATAGACATATATCTGTCGGGCGGGGGTAGTCATAATTGGAACTTAACCTTAATGAATCTAGGTAATTTAATTGACATAGACATATGGTTCAATTGAATTATACTAGGTATTTGTAAATGATCATTCGAAAGAGGCTTTTACATAATTTAGTGTTCCAGATTAATAATTCAATAATTTACCCAACTATGATTTAACTACTTCATCTTTTAATTGATATTAGAAAGATTAACAACCCTAGATCTTTGAGTCTTTTTATTTTTCTTAGTATTTTCTTTTGTTTTTTTTTTATTTACTTATTTAGCAAATCTATAAAATCAAATCAATCAAGAAATCAATTCACTTCTCCTTTAATTAGATATTTGTAAATAAATAGTATCATCAATTAATAACAACAGTAGGAATTAAGTCCTCGTGGGATCGATATTTTTATACTACTTGAACGATACGTGCGCTTGCGTTTAACGTGTGTGATTACGCCGGTCAAGTTTTTGGCGCCGTTGCCGGGGACTTATTTTTCTTGAGTTATTAATTTTGAAGCTATCTAATTTACTTGTATCTAATTTTCTTTTTTCTTTTTATCTGTAATTTTTATTTCTTTCTTTTGTTTTCAGGTGATTAAAAAAGGAACATTTTGAAAAATTACAAGCTTTACTAGAAGAAGATACACTCCAAATCAGGAGCAACAGTCTAGTTTTCTGAGGCCTGTTTTTCAGCCCAACGAATATCACTGGATGCCAGAATCAAGCAATACCACATTTGCTCAACAGAATGAAATGGGAAGATGTGTAATTTGTGATGGTAACCACCCGAGCGATCAATGTATTTACCTTTCAGAGTGGCAGAATTTTTGGAATCAACTAAGGTACGAAGAATCATCACATTTTCCATCTTATCCACCATCTTCCTTCGATTCTTATCATGAACCAGATCCATCAGAGGAAGATCAATTGATTCACATGTTCAAAGAACAAGAAGCTCGATTTGATGCACAAATTCAGAGTAACGCAGAATCCATACAAAGAATGACAGATCAAATCAGACAATTAACAGAAAACCAGAACATCATATCTCAAGAACCAGTTTCAGATGACACTGATGAAGCCTTCGAGTTCCCAGAAATCCACAATGACACCTTAACAGAGGAGAAGGCTGAACAGTATCAACAACCAGAGGTATCAGTTCAGGAACCCGAACCGACAAAGTCTCGATTTGATTTCTATTATCCAGATTCTGACGAGGATGAAACTGATCTGTTTGTACCAACTGCATCAAAAATTGGGGATGGAATTCTGTATCCTCAAAATGAAGATCTTGGAGATTCCATTACACAAATGTTTGATGAAGATCTACCTGAGCCAATCATTTCAACCAGATCAGAGGATGAAAACCTAAAACTGACATTTCTTTTCAGGTTGAAAATTTTGAAACATGTATTTCACAGATGACAGATGAAGAGCTGAATGCAGAAATTTTCAAATACATCTGTGAAGAAAAGGTGGAGCAAGAAACAGATCAAATGGAGGAGCAAATGTCTGACTTTATTAAAGATCCAGAGCATTCAGGAAAAACATCGCTGTATCGGGGAGTACAAATCAGAGATATCACCAAGAAGCTTGACAGAATGGAACTTCCATTCCAAGTCAAGCACCATACAAGACCTCTTGATTTTCTTTCTTTCTTTTCAGGAACCACTGGAGCAACAAAGATTAAAAAGGTGGCACAAGCACTGAATGAGACAAAACTCTTTTTGCCACTTTACCGTTGGAAGAGACCCTTCAAAAGCAACGCTCACGGGATTGTGTCTTTAATCGGACATCCAAAACGACGCTGAAACCTCCTTGACAGATAGATTTCAATCACGTCTGGCTGAAGACGAAAAATTTAGCGCTAGTTGGGAGGCAACCCATTTAACCAGGTATGATATTCTAAACTCTTCTTTTACTATTTAAGACATTGGGGACAATGTCTCATTTAGGTTTGGGGGTGAGGAATAGTTAATAGTACTTGTTTGTATTATGTTTTTAGTTTTAGTCCAAAATTTTTCGAAAAAAAAAAAAAAATTAAAAAATTAATAAAAACAAAGGGCATATTTAAAGCTAGGTAATGGTTTGGTGTCTTCCTTCACTCACTACCTTTTTATAAGGAAAAGCTGTGGAGGCACCTAGATAATCATTCACTTGTAGCGTGTTGTGACAGACTAGTTTGGAGGACTCGTTGTTTATTCCTGACAACAAGCGATAAGAGCCTAAGGGGCTTGGGTATTTAAGTGAGCCTCGCTCCACCTTCCCTCTGGGGAATCTACAACGGGAAGTCCATTCGACAGTTAGTCCACACACCATAAACTGAGCCTTTGATTAAACTCTTAAAAAAAAATTGTAAATTATAATTATATGACCAGTAAAAATGTTTTGTTGTTATGTTGACTAAAAAGATGAAATTGGTAAGAAATAGCTGTGTAAGGAATTCCCACTCCTGAGACGTATTTCAAACCTAATTCAAAACAAGTTAATTTTTGTTTATTCACTTTTGAATTATTAAATCTGTAAATTCTCTATAAAACTGACTAAAATGAATCTTCATATACTTAGTTAGCAGGTATTATCAACATACATGATAACATACAGACATAAGCTAAAATTGAAAAGTTTGTAATATCCAGTACTCTAGTTCATTTGGAGGAACATCTAAAAAAATAGTGATGGAATAAAAAAAAAAAAAAAAAATACATCTGAGATCCGAGTTATTAAGTCTGTAAGGGTATTTTAATACCTAATGCCCTAAAACCAACTGGTTTAGGAGTCATTGGCCCAAAACTCGTTACATGGATCAAAAAATGATGAAAAATTTATATATATGTATATATATCTGAAGTCTGAGTAATTAAGTCCTTAGGGGTGTCTAAACACCTGATGCCCTAAAGCCAACTGGTTTGGGAGTCACCGACCTAAAGCTCGCTACATAGATGGAAGATATTGTATATAAATAAAAAATAGAAAAAATAGAAAAAATCAAAGAAAAAATCAGAAAAATCAGAAAATTTATTCCATTACTACAAAAGATGTGAATTCTGATAAAAACTTTAGGACAAAAATATTACTCTTTTATCAACTGCACTTATGACCGTTGTGGGCAAAAATGAGTTGTTTAATATTTTGTTGGCTGTGTATATGAAGAATGGTAAAAATAATCGGAGAATTTACTTATTCAGTAATTTAGAGTGAAACAAAACATCTAGTAATTTGGATTAGAAATTTCACCTGATTAGTCACTAACATCTTTATTCTCTTTTCGCTTGTCTTTTTGCTTTTGTGTGCATTAGTTTCACTACCTTTTTACTTTTATAAAATGTTTGTGGGTATCATTGCTGTAAACCTTCACGAGACTACAACTCGTCCACTAGGGACACCTAGGGGTTTAAAGGCTTGTTGCATATGCTAAATGCAATCGTGATCCCTACGAAAGTGGCTTAGTTAAATTTTATTATGTTATTTTATTTTGTATTTTGCTCGAGGACTAGCAAAATGTTAGGTTTGGGGGTGTGATGAGTGATAAATGTATCACTATTTCCCACTCATTTAACTTAATATTTTGTAGTTTCTTGAGTTTTGTGAATATTTTGATGTGTTTTGTGTTATTTTGTAGATAAATAAGTTTCAAGTTTCATGACATCTGGAGGTGATTTGGAGCAAAACTGTGAAATTTGGTGAAATTTGGCAAAAAGGGTATTTTGGTAATTTTGACGTCCCGACACAAAAGGGTATTTTGGTAATTGTCCCGACACCGAAATAAAATTTCAAGACATTCTGGAGGTGATTTGGAGCAAAACTGTGAAATTTGGCAAAAGGGGTATTTTGGTAATTTTGGACGTCCCGACGCAAAGGGTATTTTGGTAATTTTGGGCGTCTGCCACGTGTCAAAGATTCAACGAGCCGTCTTTTTTAGCACACCACGCCACGTGTCGAAATTTCAGCGATTCAAGAAATAATAATAATAAAATAATAAAAATCAAAAAATCAGAAAAATCAAAAAATAATAAAAAATTAGATTTTTTTGCCTATAAATAGATTTCGAATTTTTAGTTTCAAATGTACCTCTTCCTCTGAAATCCTTATAAATAAAAGAGAGTTCTTCTTATTTGCTTCTTTTATTCAGTTTTATTTACGTTTTGTAGTAGTAATTCTATCCATCCATGAGGGGGTACATCTCCATGCTGAGGTAATAAGGTAATTCTTTTACTATTACTTTTTAGATTAATCTCCCTTAAAATATGATATATCAACTATTTAAAATCAGATTAATAAAGGATACCGCCATTCCGGACGGTTGGTTATTTAATTTAATCTGGTTAACCTGACTTAATGAGGATACCGCCACACTGGACGGTTGGTTTAAGTTTATATTTCTGTTCCGCCTTATGGCTGGTATATTTGAATTTGACTTAATCAGGATACCGCCATTCTGGACGGTTGGTTTAAAATATCACAAGTTAATATATTATTATTTTATGGGAGATATCTAAATAGTATATAGTAGAAGTTATTTCCTTTTACCTTAGCATTTCATTTATTTATTTTAATTACTTTCTGCAATTTCATTTTATGTCTTTTAAGTTTTTATCAGTTTTAATTATGTATAGTAACTAAGTTAAATGTCTAGGGTTGTAATTAAATCTAATATCACCGGATTTAAAAAGGGTTAGATTATAGTTTGGGTAATTAAAGAGTTATTTGTTGAGTCATATTCTTAATGCTTTTTATTAACTGGCCATTAATAAAATTGATTAGGTAAACTTAAAATGAACTAGACATAGGGATGTTAAGTTTAAGACCTTATTCTCAACAATCCACGATCTTCCTTAAGGATAGATAACCCTTTAATAGATTTCCTTACAGGATAGACATATATCTGTCGGGCGGGGGTAGTCATAATTGGAACTTAACCTTAATGAATCTAGGTAATTTAATTGACATAGACATATGGTTCAATTGAATTATACTAGGTATTTGTAAATGATCATTCGAAAGAGGCTTTTACATAATTTAATGTTCCAGATTAATAATTCAATAATTTACCCAACTATGATTTAACTACTTCATCTTTTAATTGATATTAGAAAGATTAACAACCCTAGATCTTTGAGTCTTTTTATTTTTCTTAGTATTTTCTTTTGTTTTTTTTATTTATTTACTTATTTAGCAAATCTATAAAATCAAATCAATCAAGAAATCAATTCACTTCTCCTTTAATTAGATATTTGTAAATAAATAGTATCATCAATTAATAACAACAGTAGGAATTAAGTCCTCGTGGGATCGATATTTTTATACTACTTGAACGATACGTGCGCTTGCGTTTAACGTGTGTGATTACGCCGGTCATCAACCTGCCATTCTACTACAATAAGGCAACTTGCCATTCTATTACAATAATGCTTTGTTGTTGTTTGATTTCTGTTTTGATCTTTATTTCTGTGATTTTACTTAAGTCTGTTTGGAGAGCTATTAACAAATGTGACTTCATTTTAGACGACAGGAAAACGAATAACAAATATCCAAACGATAATTTAAGTTTATATTTACAAATCAAAATATTGTCTTTACAAAATGGGCAGAGCCAACATTGCGGGCAAAAAGAAAAAAAATGATTTACATCATTTCAATCCTCTTGCCTTTCAACAGGCTCAACTGAGTCGACCGGATCTAAAAGAGGGCCATTCTCTATTGGCGGTTCTGATCTCGGTTCTTCCACTGCATCTTCAATTGCTTTCATAACAATATCAACCGTCGGGGCCTCTTCGGTTCTCTCTGGAACAGACCCCTCAATCATCTCTAAGGTCGCTTTCTTGGAGCCGACCTCTTGTCATCCCTCAACTTCAGTCTCTTCAATCGAAAAAGAGAGACCAGCCTATAGCCTTTCTCCCAGCATTATCCATTTCCTGGGATTCCACGAGCTATGTTCCCCTGAAAAGTATTCCTTCATGAGATGACTCATGTTCTTTATAATGGCCTCCATAGCCACTCCCTCCAACCTATCCAGCAGTTCGATCTTCTGTCCTTCCAGCTCTTCAATACTCTCATTTGCAACAACCAACTCGGAGGACGTCGCGTCCAGTTTAGCTTTCGCGACCTCAACATCTTTTTCGGCTTCCTTCGTGTAGGCATTGCATTTTTGCATATAAGTCCCTATGATGAGTCTCATTTGGAGACACTACCTTTTAAGTCACGGAGGTCACGGAAAACGGACATCGGAAGGGGAAATTCAGAATAAACAAGGTTCACTGTTTTCGTTCGTGTTGCGTTCGTGTATACGTTCAAACTCCAAACAGATTGCGGGCGTTTGTGCCGCGTTCGAGGAGGCGTTCGAACGGTGTCGGTAATTCTGGTTTTGCTGCTAGCCTCACATCAAGCCCAATTCGCCCAAACCTTGGCCCACACGCCCAAGCCCACTTTAAACACATATTTAACACATGGTGAAATTAAAACAAATCTAAAAATCACATACCAAATTAAAATAAACATTAAAATCAATCAAATATATTAACTTCCTAACTAAACAAAATCACATACTAAATTAAAAAGATGTCATGCCTAATTAAAATCAATTATAACAAATTAAAGATATTGACTTCCTAATCTAAATGAAATTTGTCCCCCCTCAATCTTTGACTTTCCTTGCTCAACACTAAATCAAATCCTCCTTTTAAATGCCAAAATCCTTCCTTTTGAGACAAGGTGAAGCCCTAGCCATTCTCTATATAAACAATCCCTAACCAAGACATGATGGACCTCTATCTCATACACAAGACTTACACGAAAATCACAACACCAAGAGCCCTAGCCACTCACGGCAATAGCAAGAAGAAAAACACAAATAATTCTCTTCGTCTCCCCCACTCCACAACCGAAAACAGCAGCCCCTAAACCTCCACACATCACCAAAAATACACCCCCAAACAGCAGCCCCTTTCCACCGAAAATAGCAGCCCCTACACCTTCGAAAACACGCCTGAACAGTAGCCCAAATCACCCCCAAAATAGCAGCCAAATCCTCTTAAAACAGTCCCTAAAATCCTCAAAACAGTAACATAAAAATTGCATTTATAATCCTTAAAATAATCACACAAGACTGCACTAAAAACCCACAAAAAACACTCGAAACAGTCCGTTGGAAATGCCAAAACAGTAACCTGAACAGTGAGTGGAAAATACAGAGGAAACAACAGCAAAACGGAGGCCAAACAGCAGCAAAAGATGGAGAACGACGACTCAAAATAGTAAGACAACGAACGAGAGTAGTGAACCAGTGAACCGGAAGAGTTGCGGAGCATCCACCCTTCTGACGATCGTGTACCGTACATCCGAGAGGTGATTTAAAAGGTTAGACCTAAGGGCACTTTTCTCATTAGTTTATATTCGTCTTTTGATTGTTTATTGATTCTATTCGCATGAGAGTCGTTTGTGGATGCATGTTGTGGCTTGAATGAAATGGAAAATGTGTCGCCTCTTGTGGTATATAGGATGGAAACCCGGACATAAATTTCATAGCCGATTCCGAACGGACGGTAGTATGATCTGTACTCGGGATACAACTCCACGTACAACTGAGTAAACGGCACACTCTTTTGTTTTATGTTGCTTCGGTTTATTTATTTTTCGTTATTTGAATTCTGCATGTTACTTTTTGTATGTATGATACAATCGAGCGCATGGGCTTAGTAAGTCGGATTAAAAGTCCCCTATTTGGAGGGGTTAAAATCCTTTACCACAATGCTTTGCCGCGCCGGTTGATGTGTGTTCGGTTGGACATAAGATATGTTCAATCAGGTATATACTAAGTTTGATATGATTATCTTTATCTTTGTATGCATGATACAATCGAGCGCATGGGCTTAGTAAGTCGGATGAAAGGTCCTCTAATTGAAGAGGTTAAAATCCTTTACCATGATGCTTTGCCGCGCCGTTTAACGTATATTCGGTTGAATGTAAGATATGTTCAATCGGGTATATGAAGTCTAAAGTTATTGTCTTTATTTTTATATGCATTGAGATAAGCGCATGGGCTTAGTAAGTGCGATGAAAGGTCCCCTAATTGAAGAGATTAAAATCCTTCGCCACGATGCTTCGCCGCGCCTCGTATTTCACTATTTGCTTTTTATATATGTATTGCGTCACATTTTGTGCATCAGGTCTGTTCCCGTTCGAACGCGTTATCGAACGCTATATGAACGCGAACCTTCTATTTCCCGTTCGAACGCGTTTTACAAACGCTACTCGAATGCGCTTGCATTTTGTATAATCAGGTCTGGTACCGTTCGAACGCGTTATCAAACGCTACACGAACACGAACCTTCTGTTTACCATTCGAACGCGTTTACGAATGCTACACGAACGTGCACACACTGAACTAAGTCTGTCTCATCATATTTCATGCACAATTGCCTTTTGGGTGATCTCCCTTGCATTATGTAGCCATTCATATTATTTGTATCCCTGTATTTATCCATTCGATCTGTTCTTGGGATGATATTCAAGCATAATTAGGTTGTTAGCATGTTATTTGGTTAATATATTCATGAGATAGTACTCAAGCATGATTAGGTTGTTCTTAGTTTTCCCTATCATATGATTGAGAAATATTCGTGAGATTGCCATGTGATGTTGCATGTTGTGATGAACTTGTTGATGTATGCATGTGAATTTAGAAGCATGATACTCTTGAAAATAAATGTTACTTAAACTTGATTAAATTATTACATAAATCCTTTCATTACAAGTGACATAAGTAAGGGACCATTCCGAACCCAACGGTTTGAGGTCTTCCCTTACGAGGGGTGAGTGCGGCCTTCAATCTCATTTTCCCGGTTCACACCGGGTGGCGACTCCATTATTCTCCGGTTTAGTCCCCCGTGGCTACTCTGTACTCCCGACCGGGTCGCGAGCCCGGGACAGCATGCGTCGCCCCAGATCCTGTGTCCCACAGTCTGGCGACTCCACTGGGGATAGAGAATCGGCCCCGAAATATTGTCTTGTAATGTTTGAATTTATGTTCTAATTGACCGTGTTTATAGTGGATAAAATGTGGGTTTAATCAAGGGCATTTTGAGGCTAGGTAATGGTTTGGTGTCTTCCTTCATTCACTACCTTCCCAGAAGGAAAAGTTGTGAAGGCACCTATATAGCCATCTACTCGTAGCTTATTGTGATAGACTAATTTGGAGGACTCGTTGTTTATTCCTGTCACCAAGCGATAAGAGCCTAAGAGGCTAGGGTACTTAAGAGAGCCCCGCTCCACCCTCCCTCTGGGGAATCTACAACAGAAAATCCATTTGACAGTCAGTCACACACCATAGCTCATTGGCACGTACCTTAGTGTATAAAAAATGGTGCGCTCACTTGGTCGCTCGAACCCTTGATTGGGGAGACCTAGTTGTAGGCCATCCTTCGTCGGTGAGAGCCTTTGTCTACACTCTTGCGAACCCACCCATAGACCGGGTTTGTATGGTTAAAGTATATATTTCCTTGAATATGTGCTTGTGGACCATCCTCATTTGGATGCAGTTGGACTATTGTCAGAAATGCGAACTTGCTGGGCCATTTAAACTGGGGCGAGTTCGTACCTTATGACCATTAGGCCCAAAGCTTCTGAAATGTTGATGGGCCATTATGTAGAAATTATTACTTTATGTTTGCATTATCTTTCTTTTATGCTTGTGTTTGGGAACATCGTCGTTTGGATCCATTTGGACCATTTGTCATGAGATATGGGCTTGTTGGGCCATTTAAACTGAGACAAGAATGTATTTTATGACGATTGGGCCAAAGGCTTCTAAGTGATTGATGGGCCACTTTGTGATTGTGTTCGAAACATTACCATTTGGAATTAGTTGGGCTCCTTGCCATAAGATGTGTACTCGTTGGGCCATTTAAACTGGGACGAGTTCACTCCTATGACAGTTAGCCCAAAAGCTTCTAAAATGATAACGGGCCGATTTGTTTGAAAATTTTAGTTGATTTAGTATGTTATATATGTTACATGCATCTCATGCACCCCATGCATACATACATCATGCTAACACTTGCGTCTTGAAAGCCATCATAAATACCCGTTGGTTAGGGAAAGATGACAGACTTGTCAAAAGACCGAGCAGCCACCAAGAGTACTGGCAGAAGACCTAGCCAAACGGGATAGGAAACTCAATCATGCATGCATCCATACACGTAACATATTTGCATCCACTTTGTGCTTGTTCTTTTTTGTAATAACAGGTTTTAAAGGAGAAAAAGAGAAACCGTCAAATGCAAGCCAACCAGAAGCAGCAACAGTACAATGTCAGCAGTCTTCAGGAATGAATCACAGGGGCGAGGCCCATATCAGTATCAGTCTTGGGGCGAGGCCCATATCAATATCAGTTGAGGGGCGAGGCCCACATCAGTATCAGTTTGGGGCGAGGCCCACGTCAATATCAGTTTGGGGCGAGGCCCATATCAGTATCAGTCTGCAGGCTAGCCCACATCAGCATCAATTTGGGAATGAGTCCCAGGGCCGAGGCCCACATCAGCATCAGTTTGGGGATGAGTCCCAGGGCCGAGGCCTACATTAGTATCTGTTTGGGGATGAGTCTCGAGGGTCGAGGCCCACATCAGTGTGAGTTTAGGGGCGAGGCCCACATCCGCATCAGTTTGGGGGCGAGTCCCAGATCAGTATTAGTTTGGGGGTGAGGCCCACATCGGTATCGGTTTGGGGGATTGTAGCGGCAAAGACCACCTCATCAAGTAACGGCTCAAAAATGAGCCACATTCTCGGACAGCACGGTTCAGAAATGGACCGCTACCACAACAATTGCCGAAAATGGCATTCCAAAAGTGGAGCACACTCATGCATGCATGCATACATGTAACACATTTTGGCATTCGTTTTGTGTTAGTTTTGTATTCCCAGGTTTTGAAGAAGAAAAGAGAAAGCGGCAAATGAAAGCCAATCAGAAGCATCAATATAACATCAGCAGTTTACGGACGAGTCCCAGGGTTGAGGCCCATATCAGTATCAATCTGGGGCGAGGACCACATCAGTAACAGTGTTGGGGCGAGGCCAAAATCAGTTTCAGGGCCGAGGCCCGCATCAATACCAGTCTTAGGGATGAGTCCCAAGGTTGAGGCCCGTATCAGTATTAATTTTGCCGAGTACGGCACTCCGGGTATGGAGACATCAGATCAATTTTGCCAGGTACGGCACTCCGGGTATGGAGATATTACTGCGACGCCTTGGGTATGAGGTTTAGCACGCCAGGTACGGCACTTTGGGTATGGAGATATTACTGCGATGCCTTGGGTATGAGGTTTAGCACGTCAGGTACGGCACTCCGGGTATGGAGATATTACTGCGACGCCTTGGGTATTAGGTTTAGCACGCCAGGTACGGCACTCCGGGTATGGAGATATTACTGCGACGCCTTGTGTATGAGGTTTAGCACGCCAGGTACGGCACTCCGGGTATGGAGATATTACTGCGACGCCTTGGTTATGAGGTTTAGCAAGCCAGGTACGGCACTCCGGGTATGGAGATATTATAGCGACACCCTAGGTACGGGGTTAGCATCCAGACATTTGTGACACTCTAGGTACTGAGGCGTCACCGCGACACCCTAGGTACGGGGTTAGCATTCAGACCACAGCGACACCATAGGTAAGGAGTTAGCACGCCAAGTACGGCATGTGGACTATTCAAACATTTGTGGCTCTCTAGGTACGGAGACGTCACCGTGACACCCTAGGTACGGGGTTAGCATTCAGATGACTGCGACACCCTAGGTACGGGGTAAGCATGCCAGGAATGGCATGTGGATTATATGGACTACCGAGGACTATCGTAAAATGTTGTGGACTACCGTGGACTATCTTGAAGTGTTGTAGATTTTGTGGACGACCGAGGGCTATCGTGAAATGTTATGGACTACTGTGGACTATCATGAAATATTATGGACTACCGTGGACTATCATGGATTATGTGGACTACCGTGGACTATCGTAAAATGTTGTGGACTACCGTGGACTATCTTGAATTGTTGTGGATTATGTGGACTACCATGGACTATCATGAAGTATTGTGGACTATGTGGATTATCGTGGACTACCGTGGATTACCGTGGATTATCGGGGACTATGTGGACTATGTGGATTCCATGGATTATCGTGGACTAGTGTGGACTATTGTGGACTACCGCGACACCCTAAGTACGGGGTTTAGCATGCCAAGAATGGCATGTCATCAAATTCAGGTCGAGGCAGTAGGTAAGTCAGGAGGCAGCTGGCGAGCTAGGTAAGTGAAAATGCATTGCATAACTTTGATAGGATTGTCACTGTTACACATTACACAAGTCCCATCAAAGTGGGGGCGACTGTAGTCACTGCATTTTTGCATATAAGTCCCTATGATGAGTCTCATTTGGAGACACTACCTTTTAAGTCACGGAGGTCACGGAAAACGGACATCGGAAGGGGAAATTCAGAATAAACAAGGTTCACTGTTTTCGTTCGTGCTGCGTTCGTGTATACGTTCGAACTCCAAACAGATTGCGGGCGTTCGTGCCGCGATCGAGGAGGCATTCGAACGGTGTCGATAATTCTGGTTTTGCTGCTAGCCTCACATCAAGCCCAATTCGCCCAAGCCTTGGCCCACACGCCCAAGCCCACTTAAAACACATATTTAACACATGGTGAAATTAAAACAAATCTAAAATTCACATACCAAATTAAAATAAACATTAAAATCAATCAAATATATTAACGTCCTAACTAAACAAAATCACATACTAAATTAAAAAGATGTCATGCCTAATTAAAATCAATTATAACAAATTAAAGATATTGACTTCCTAATCTAAACGAAATTTGTCCCCCCTCAATCTTTGACTTTCCTGGCTCAACACTAAATCAAATCCTCTTTTTAAATGCCAAAATCCCTTCCTTGTGAGACAAGGTGAAGCCCTAGCCATTCTCTATATAAACAACCCCTAACCAAGACATGATGGACCCCTAGCTCATACAAAAGACTTACATGAAAATCACAACACCAAGAGCCCTAGCCACTCACGGCAATAGCAAGAAGAAAAACACAAATAATTCTCTTCATCTCCCCCACTCCACAACCGAAAACAGCAGCCTCTAAACCTCCACACATCACCGAAAATACACCCCCAAACAGCAGCCCCTTTGCACCGAAAACAGCAGCCCCTACACCTTCTAAAACACGCCTGAAAAGTAGCCCAAATCACCCCCAAAACAGCAGCCAAATCCTCTTAAAACAGTCCCTAAAATCCTCAAAACAGTGACATAAAAACTGCATTTATAATCCTTAAAGTAATCACACAACACTGCACTAAAAACCCACAAAAAACACTCGAAACAGTCTGTGGAAACACCAAAACAGTTACCTGAACAGTGAGTGGAAAATACAGAGGAAACAGCAGCAAAACGGAGGACAAACAGCAGCAAAAGATGGAGAACGACGACTCAAAACAGTAAGACAATGAACGAGAGCAGTGAACCGGTGAACCGGAAAGGTTGCGTAGCATCCACCCTTCCGACGATCGTGTATCATACATCCGAGAGGTGATTTAAAAGGTTAGACCTGAGGGTACTTTTCTCATTAGTTTATATTCGTCTTTTGATCGTTTATTGAATTCTATTCGCATGAGAGTCATTTATGGATGCATGTTGTGGCTAGAATGAAATGGAAAATGTGTCGCCTCTTGTGGTATATAGGATGGAAACCCGGACATAAATTTCATAGCCGATTCCGAACGGACGGAAGTATGATCTGTACTCGGGATACAACTCCACGTACCACTTGAGTAAACGGCACACTCTTTTATTTTATGTTGCATCGGTTTATTTATTTTACGTTATTTGAATTCTGCATGTTACTTTTTGTATGTATGATACAATCGAGCGCATGGGCTTAGTAAGTCGGATTAAAGGTTCCCTATTTGGAAGGGTTAAAATCCTTTACCACAATGCTTTGCCGCGCCGGTTGATGTGTGTTCGGTTTGATATAAGATATGTTCAATCGGATATACTAAGTTTGATATGATTGTCTTTATCTTTGTATGCATGATACAATCCAGCGCATAGGCTTAGTAAGTCGGATGAAAGGTCCTCTAATTGAAGAGGTTAAAATCATTTACCATGATGCTTTGCCGCACCGATTAACGTATATTCGGTTGAATGTAAGATGTGTTCAATCGGGTATATGAAGTCTAAGGTCATTGTCTTTATTTTTATATGCATTGAGATAAGCGCATGGGCTTAGTAAGTGCGATGAAAGGTCCTCTAATTGAAGAGGTTAAAATCCTTCGCCATGATGCTTTGCCGCGCCTCGTATTTCGCTATTTGCTTTTTATGTATGTATTGCGTCACATTTTGTGCATCAAGTCTGTTCTCATTCGAACGCGTTATCGAACGCTATACGAACGCGAACCTTCTATTTCCCGTTCGAACTCGTTTTACAAACGCTACTCGAACGCGCATGCATTTTGTATCATCAGGTCTGGTACCGTTCGAACGCTTTATCAAATGCTACACGAACGCGAACCTTCTGTTTACCGTTCGAACGTGTTTACGAACGCTACACTTACGCGCACACACTGAACTAAG
The DNA here is from genome assembly GCA_019454045.1 of Zanthoxylum bungeanum. NCBI lineage: Eukaryota > Viridiplantae > Streptophyta > Magnoliopsida > Sapindales > Rutaceae > Zanthoxylum > Zanthoxylum bungeanum. The sequence continues at coordinate 60,587 of SKCR01023377.1, read as the reverse complement.
TCTGTCTCATCATATTTCATGCACAATTGCCTTTTGGGTGATCTCCCTTGCATTATGTAGCCAATCATATTATTTGTATCCCTGCATTTATCCATTCGATGTGTTCTTGGGATGATATTCAAGCATGATTAGGTTGTTAGCAAGCTATTTGGTTAATATATTCATGAGATAGTACTCAAGCATGATTAGGTTGTTCTTAGTTTTCCCTATCATATGATTGAGAAATATTCGTGAGATTTCCATGTGATGTTGCATGTTGTGATGAACTTGTTGATGTATGCATGTGAATTTAGAAGCATGATACTCTTGGAAATAAGTGTTACTTAAACTTGATTAAATTATTACATAAATCCTTTCATTACAAGTGACATAAGTAAGGGACCATTCCAAACCCAACGGTTTGAGGTCTTCCCTTGCGAGGGGTGATTGCGGCCTTAAATCTCATTTTCCCGGTTCACACCGGGTGGCTACTCCATTATTCTCTGATTTAGTCCCCGTGGCTACTCCGTACTCTCGACCGGGCCGCGAGCCCGGGACAGCATGCGTAAGAGAGCCTCGCTCCACCCTTTCTCTGGGGAATCTACAACGGGAAATCCATTTGACAGTCAGTCACACACCATAGCTCATTGGCACGTACCTTAGTGTATAAAAAAGGGTGCGCTCACTTGGTCGCTCGAACACTTGATTGGGGAGACCTAGTTGTAGGCCATCCTTCGCCGGTGAGAGCCTTTGTCTACACTCTTGCAAACCCACCAATAGACCGGGTTTGTATGGTTAAAGTAACAATTATTTCCTTGAATATGTGTTTGTGGACCATCCTCATTTGGATGCAGTTGGACTATTGTCAGAAATGCGAACTTACTGGGCCATTTAAACTGGGGCGAGTTCGTACCTTATGACCATTAGGCCCAAAGCTTCTGAAATGTTGATAGGCCATTCTGTAGAAATTATTACTTTATGTTTGCATTATCTTTCTTTTATGCTTGTGTTTGGGAACATCGTCGTTTGGATCCATTTGGACCATTTGTCATAGGATATGGGCTTGTTGGGCCATTTAAACTGGGACAAGAATGTATTTTATGACGATTGGACCAAAGGCTTCTAAGTGATTGATGGGCCACTTTGTGATTGTGTTCGGAACATTACCATTTGGAATTAGTTGGGCTCATTGCCATAAGATGTGTACTCGTTGGGCCATTTAAAATGGGACGAGTTCACTCATATGACAGTTAGCCCAAAAGCTTCTAAAATGATAACGGGCCGATTTGTTTGAAAATTTTAGTTGATTTAGTATGTTATATATGTTACATGCATATCATGCACCCCATGCATACATACATCATGCTAACCCTTGTGTCTTGAAAGCCATCATAAATACCCGTTGGTTAGGGAAAGATGACAGACTTGTCAAAAGACCGAGCAGCCACCAAGAGTACTGGCAGAAGACCTAGCCCAACAGGATAGGAAACTCAATCATGCATGCATGCATACACGTAACATATTTGCATCCACTTTGTGCTTATTCTGTTTTGTAATAACAGGTTTCAAGGAGAAAAAGAGAAAGCGTCAAATGCAACCCAACCATAAGCAGCAACAGTACAATGTCAGCAGTCTTCAGGAATGAATCACATGGGCGAGGCCCATATCAGTATCAGTCTGGGGGCGAGGCCCAAATCAATATCAGTTGGTGGGAGAGGCCCACATCAGTATCAGTTTGGGGCGAGGCCCACATCAATATCAGTTTGGGGCGAGGCCCATATCAGTATCAGTATGCGGGCTAGCCCACATCAGCATCAGTTTGGGAATGAGTCAAATGGCCGAGGCCCACATCAACATCAGTTTGGGGATGAGTCCCAAGGCCGAGGCCTACATCAGTATCTGTTTGGGGATGAGTCCCGAGGGTCGAGGCCCACATCAGTGTGAGTTTAGGGGCGAGGCCCACATCCGCATCAGTTTGGGGGCGAGGCCCAGATCAGTATTAGTTTGGGGGTGAGGGCTACATCGGTATCGGTTTGGGGGATTGCAGTGGCAAAGACCACCTCATCAAGTAACGGCTCAAAAATGAGCCACATTCTCGGACAGCACGGTTCAGAATTGGACCGCTACCACAACAATTGCCGAAAATGGCATTCCAAAAGTGGAGCACACTCATGCATGCATGCATACACGTAACACATTTTGGCATTCGTTTTGTGTTAGTTTTGTATTCCCAGGTTTTGAAGAAGAAAAGAGAAAGCGGCAAATGAAAGCCAATCAGAAGCATCAATATAACATCAGCAGTTTACGGACGAGTCCCAGGGTTGAAGCCCATATCAGTATCAATCTGGGGCGAGGACCACATCAGTAACAGTGTTAGGGCGAGGCCCACATCAGTTTCAGGGCCGAGGCCCGCATCAGTACCAATCTTAGGGATGAGTCCCAGGGTTGAGGCCCGTATCAGTATTAATCTAGGGCGAGGCCCACATCGGTAACAGTGTTGGGGTGAGGCCCACATCAGTAATAGTGTTGGGGCGAGGCCCACATCAGTTTGAGGGCAATGCCCACATCAGCATCAATCTGGGGGCGAAGCCCATATCAGTATCAGCATGGGGGCGAAGCCTATATTAGTATCAGTCTGGGGGCGAGGCCCACATCCTTATCAACATCAGTCTGGCCGGGTACGGAACTCTTGGGGCGAGGCCCACATCCTTATCAGCATCAATCTGGCTGGGTATGGCACTCTTGGGACGAGGCCCACATCCTTATCTGCATCAGTCTGGCCGGGTATGGCACTCTGGGGGCGAGGCCCACATACTTATCCGCATCAGTCTAGCCGGGTATGGCACTCTGGCGCCGAGGCCTATCCTTATCAGCATCAGTCTGGCGGGGTATGACACTCTAGGGGCGAGGCCTATATCCTTATCATCATCACTCGAGCCGGGTATGGCACCCTGGGGACGAGCCCCACATTAACATCAGATCAATTTTGCCGAGTACGGCACTCCGGGTATGGAGACACAATCTATTCTTTTGCCATACGGCACTCCGGTATGGAGATATTACTGCGACGCCTTGGGTATGAGGTTTAGCACGCCAGTACGGCACTACGGGTATGAGATATTACAACGACGCCTTGGTATGAGATTTAGCACGCCAGTTAGGGCACTCTGGGTATGGAGATATTACTGCGACGCCTTGGGTATGAGGTTTAGCACGCCAGGTACGGTACTTCAGGTATGGAGATATTACTGCGACGCCTTGGGTATGAGGTTTAGTACGCAGTTACGGCACTCCGGGTATGGAGATATTACTGCGACGCCTTGGGTATGAGGTTTAGCACGCCAGGTACGGCACTCCGGGTATGGAGATATTACTGCGACGCCTTGGGTATGTTGTTTAGCACGCCAGTTACGGCACTCAGGGTATGGAGATATTACTACTACTGCGATGCCTTGGGTATGAGGTTTAGCACGCCGGGTACGGCACTCCGGTTATGAGATATATTACAGCGACACCCTAGGTACGAGGTTAGCATCCAAAATTTTTGACACTCTAGGTACGGAGGCGTCACCGCGACACCCTAGGTACGGGGTTAGCATTCAGACCACAGCGACACCCTAGGTACGGGGTTAGCACACCAGGTACGATATGTGGACTATTCAAACATTTGTGGCTCTCTAAGTATGGAGACGTCACTGCGACACCCTAGGTACGAGGTTAGCATTCAGACAACTGCGACACCCTAGGTACGGGGTAAGCACGCCAGGAACGGCATGTGGATTATATGAACTACCGAGGACTATCGTAAAATGTTGTGGACTGCCGTGACTATCTTAAAGTGTTGTGGATTATGTGGACGACCGAGGGCTATCGTGAAATGTTATGGACTACAGTGGACTATCATGAAATATTATGGACTACCGTGGACTATCATTGATTATGTGGACTACCGTAGACTATCGTAAAATGTTGTGGACTATCTTGAAGTGTTGTGGATTATGTGGACTACTGTGGACTATCATGAAGTATTGTGGAGTATTGTGGACTATGTGGACTACCATGGATTATGTGGACTATATGGATTATGTGGACTACCGTGGATTATCGTGGACTACCGTGGATTACCGTGGATTATCGGGGACTATGTGGACTATGTGGATTCCATGGATTATCGTGGACTAGTGTGGACTATTGTGGACTACCGCGACACCCTAAGTACGGGGTTTAGCACGCCAAGAATGGCACGTCATCAAATTCAGGTCGAGGGAGCAGCAAGTCAGCAGGCAGCTGGCGAGCCAGGTAAGTGAAAATGCATTGCATAACTTTGATAGGATTGTCACTGTTACACATTACACAAGTCCCATCAAAGTGGGGGCGACTGTAGCACTGCATTTTTGCATATAAGTCCCTATGATGAGTCTCATTTGGAGACACTACCTTTTAAGTCACGGAGGTCACGGAAAACGGACATCGGAAGGGGAAATTCAGAATAAACAAGGTTCACTATTTTCGTTCGTGCTGCGTTCGTGTATACGTTCTAACTCCAAACAGATTGCGGGCGTTCGTGCCGCGTTTGAGGAGGCGTTCGAACGGTGTCGGTAATTCTGATTTTGCTACTAGCCTCACATCAAGCCCAATTCGCCCAAGCCTTGGCCCACACGCCTAAGCCCACTTAAAACACATATTTAACACATGGTGAAATTAAAACAAATCTAAAAATCACATACCAAATTAAAATAAACATTAAAATCAATCAAATATATTAACTTCCTAACTAAACAAAATCACATACTAAATTAAAAAGATGTCATGCCTAATAAAATCAATTATAACAAATTAAAGATATGACTTCCTAATATAACGAAATTTTCCCCCCTCAATCTTTGACTTTCCTTGCTCACCACCACTAAATCAAATCCTCCTTTTAAATGCCAAAATCCCTTCCTAGTGAGACAAGGTGAAGCCCTAGCCAGTCTCTATATAAACAACCCCTAACCAAGACATGATGGACCCCTAGCTCATACACAAGACTTACACGAAAATCACAACACTAAGAGCCTATCCACTCACGGCAATAGAAAGAAGAAAAACTTAAATAATTCTCTTCATCTCCCCCACTCCACAACCGAAAACAGTAGCCCCTAAACCTCCACACATCACCGAAAATACACCCCCAAACAGCAGCCCCTTTCCACCGAAAACAGCAGCCCCTACACCTTCTAAAACCACGCCTGAACTGTAGCCCAAATCACCCCAAAAACAGCAGCCAAATCCTCTTAAAACAGTACCTAAAATCCTCAAAACAGTAACATAAAAACTGCATTATAATCCTTAAAATAATCAACACAAGACTGCACTAAAAACCACAAAAAAACACTCAAAATAGTCTGTGGAAATGCCAAAACAGTAACCTGAAGTGAAGTGTGGAAAATACAGAGAGGAAACAGCAGCAAAAACGGAGGACCAAACAGCAGCAAAAGATGGAGAACGACGACTCAAAACAGTAAGACAACAAACGAGAGTAGTGTGTTCCCGTGCGAACGCGTTATCGAATGCTATACGAACGCGAACCTTCTATTTCTCGTTCGAACTCGTTTTACAAACGCTACTCGAACGTGCATGCATTTTGTATCATCAGGTCTGGTACCGTTCGAACGCGTTATCAAATGCTACACGAACGCGAACCTTCTGTTTACCGTTCGAACGCGTTTACGAACGCTACACATACGCGCACATACTGAACTAAGTATGTCTCATCATATTTCAGCACAATTGCCTTTTGGGTGATCGCCCTTGCATTATGTAGCCAATCATATTATTTGTATCCCTGCATTTATCCATTCGATGTGTTCTTGGGATGATATTCAAGCATGATTAGGTTGTTAGCAAGTTATTTGGTTAATATATTCATGAGATAGTACTCAAGCATGATTAGGTTGTTCTTAGTTTTCCCTATCATATGATTGAGAAATATTCGTGAGATTGCCATGTGATGTTGCATATTGTGATGAACTTGTTGATGTATGCATGTGAATTTAGAAGCATGAAACTCTTGGAAATAAGTGTTACTTAAACTTGATTAAAATATTACATAAATCCTTTCATTACAAGTGACATAAGTAAGGGACCATTCCGAACCCAACGGTTGAGGTCTTCCCTTGCGAGGGGTGAGTGCGGCCTTAAATCTCATTTTCCGGTTCACACCGGGTGGCTACTCCATTATTCTCCGGTTTAGTCCCCCGTGGCTACTCCGTACTCTCGACCTGGCCGCGAGCCCGAGACAACATACGTCGCCCCAGTTGATGTGTGTTCGGTTGGATATAAGATATGTTCAATCAGATATACTAAGTTTGATATGATTGTCTTTATCTTTGTATGAATGATACAATCGAGCGCATGGGCTTAGTAATTCGGATGAAAGGTCCTCTAATTGAAGAGGTTAAAATCCTTTACCATGATGCTTTGTCGCGCCGATTAACGTATATTCGGTTGAATGTAAGATGTGTTCAATCGAGTATATGAAGTCTAAGGTTATTGTCATTATTTTTATATGCATTGAGATAAGTGCATGGGCTTAGTAAGTGCGATGAAAGGTCCTCTAATTGAAGAGGTTAAAATCCTTCGCCACGATGCATCGCTGCGCCTCGTATTTCACTATTTGCTTTTTATGTATATATTGCGTCACATTTTGTGCATCAGGTCTGTACCTGTTCGAACGCGTTATCGAACGCTTTACGAACAAGAACCTTCTGTTTCCCGTTTGAATGCATTTTACAAACGCTACTCGAACGCGCATGCATTTTGTATATCAGGTCTGGTACCGTTCGAACGCGTTATCAAACGCTACACGAACGCGAACCTTCTGTTTACCGTTCGAACGCGTTTACGAAAACTACACGAACGCGCACACGCTGAACTAAGTCTGTCTCATCATATTTCATGCACAATTGCCTTTTGGATGATCTCCTTGCATTATGTAGCCAATCATATTATTTGTATCCTTGCATTTATCCATTCGATGTGTTCTTGGATGATATTCAAGCATGATTAGGTTGTTAGCAAGCTATTTGGTTAATATATTCATGAGATAGTACTCAAGCATGATTAGGTTGTTCTTAGTTTTCCCTATCATATGATTGAGAAATATTCGTGAGATTCCATGTGATGTTGCATGTTGGGATGAACTTGTTGATGTATGCATATGAATTTAGAAGCATGATCCTCTTGGAAATAAGTGTTACTTAAACTTGATTAAAATATTACATAAATCCTTTCATTACAAGTGACATAAGTAAGGGACCATTCTGAACCCAACGGTTTGAGGTCTTCCCTGCGAGGGGTGAGTGCGGCCTTAAATCTCATTTTCCCGGTTCACACCGGGTGGCTACTCTATTATTCTCCGGTTTAGTCCCCCGTGGCTACTCCGTACTCTCGACCGGGCCGCGAGCCCGGGACACCATGCGTAAGAGAGCCTCGCTCCACCCTTTCTCTGGGGAATCTACAACGGGAAATCCATTTGACAGTCAGTCACACACCATAGCTCATTGGCACGTACCTTAGTGTATAAAAAAGGGTGCGCTCACTTGGTCGCTCGAACCCTTGATTGGGGAGACCTAGTTGTGGGCCATCCTTCGCCGGTGAGAGCCTTTGTCTACACTCTTGCGAACCCACTAATAGACCGGGTTTGTATGGTTAAAGTAACAATTATTTCTTGAATATGTATTTGTGGACCATCCTCATTTGGATGCAGTTGGACTATTGTCAGAAATGCGAACTTACTGGGCCATTTAAACTGGGGCGAGTTCGTACCTTATGACCATTAGGCCCAAAGCTTCTGAAATGTTGATAGGCCATTCTGTAGTAGAATTATTACTTTATGTTTGCATTATCTTTCTTTTATGCTTGTGTTTGGGAACATCGTCGTTTGGATCCATTTGGACCATTTGTCATAGGATATGGGCTTGTTGGGCCATTTAAACTGGGACAAGAATGTATTTTATGACGATTGGACCAAAGGCTTCTAAGTGATTGATGGGCCACTTTGTGATTGTGTTCGGAACATTACCATTTGGAATTAGTTGGGCTCATTGCCATAAGATGTGTACTCGTTGGGCCATTTAAAATGGGACGAGTTCACTCATATGACAGTTAGCCCAAAAGCTTCTAAAATGATAACGGGCCGATTTGTTTGAAAATTTTAGTTGATTTAGTATGTTATATATGTTACATGCATATCATGCACCCCATGCATACATACATCATGCTAACCCTTGTGTCTTGAAAGCCATCATAAATACCCGTTGGTTAGGGAAAGATGACAGACTTGTCAAAAGACCGAGCAGCCACCAAGAGTACTGGCAGAAGACCTAGCCCAACAGGATAGGAAACTCAATCATGCATGCATGCATACACGTAACATATTTGCATCCACTTTGTGCTTATTCTGTTTTGTAATAACAGGTTTCAAAGGAGAAAAAGAGAAAGCGTCAAATGCAACCCAACCATAAGCAGCAACAGTACAATGTCAGCAGTCTTCAGGAATGAATCACATGGGCGAGGCCCATATCAGTATCAGTCTGGGGGCGAGGCCCAAATCAATATCAGTTGGTGGGAGAGGCCCACATCAGTATCAGTTTGGGGCGAGGCCCACATCAATATCAGTTTGGGGCGAGGCCCATATCAGTATCAGTATGCGGGCTAGCCCACATCAGCATCAGTTTGGGAATGAGTCAAATGGCCGAGGCCCACATCAACATCAGTTTGGGGATGAGTCCCAAGGCGAGGCCTACATCAGTATCTGTTTGGGGATGAGTCCCGAGGGTCGAGGCCCACATCAGTGTGAGTTTAGGGGCGAGGCCCACATCCGCATCAGTTTGGGGCGAGGCCCAGATCAGTATTAGTTTGGGGGTGAGGGCTACATCGGTATCGGTTTGGGGGATTGCAGTGGCAAAGACCACCTCATCAAGTAACGGCTCAAAAATGAGCCACATTCTCGGACAGCACGGTTCAGAATTGGACCGCTACCACAACAATTGCCGAAAATGGCATTCCAAAAGTGGAGCACACTCATGCATGCATGCATACACGTAACACATTTTGGCATTCGTTTTGTGTTAGTTTTGTATTCCCAGGTTTTGAAGAAGAAAAGAGAAAGCGGCAAATGAAAGCCAATCAGAAGCATCAATATAACATCAGCAGTTTACGGACGAGTCCCAGGGTTGAAGCCCATATCAGTATCAATCTGGGGCGAGGACCACATCAGTAACAGTGTTAGGGCGAGGCCCACATCAGTTTCAGGGCCGAGGCCCGCATCAGTACCAATCTTAGGGATGAGTCCCAGGGTTGAGGCCCGTATCAGTATTAATCTAGGGCGAGGCCCACATCGGTAACAGTGTTGGGGTGAGGCCACATCAGTAATAGTGTTGGGGCGAGGCCCACATCAGTTTGAGGGCAATGCCCACATCAGCATCAATCTGGGGGCGAAGCCCATATCAGTATCAGCATGGGGGCGAAGCCTATATTAGTATCAGTCTGGGGGCGAGCCCACATCCTTATCAACATCAGTCTGGCCGGGTACGGAACTCTTGGGGCGAGGCCCACATCCTTATCAGCATCAATCTGGCTGGGTATGGCACTCTTGGGACGAGGCCCACATCCTTATCTGCATCAGTCTGGCCGGGTATGGCACTCTGGGGGCGAGGCCCACATACTTATCCGCATCAGTCTAGCCGGGTATGGCACTCTGGCGCCGAGGCCTATCCTTATCAGCATCAGTCTGGCGGGGTATGACACTCTAGGGGCGAGGCCTATATCCTTATCATCATCACTCGAGCCGGGTATGGCACCCTGGGGACGAGGCCCACATTAACATCAGATCAATTTTGCCGAGTACGGCACTCCGGGTATGGAGACATCAGATCTATTTTGCCAGGTACGGCACTCCGGGTATGGAGATATTACTGCGACGCCTTGGGTATGAGGTTTAGCACGCCAGGTACGGCACTACGGGTATGGAGATATTACAACGACGCCTTGGGTATGAGATTTAGCACGCCAGTTAGGGCACTCTGGGTATGGAGATATTACTGCGACGCTTGGGTATGAGGTTTAGCACGCCAGGTACGGTACTTCAGGTATGGAGATATTACTGCGACGCCTTGGTATGAGGTTTAGTACGCCAGTTACGGCACTCCGGGTATGGAGATATTACTGCGACGCCTTGGGTATGAGGTTTAGCACGCCAGGTACGGCACTCCGGGTATGGAGATATTACTGCGACGCCTTGGGTATGTTGTTTAGCACGCCAGTTACGGCACTCAGGGTATGGAGATATTACTGCGATGCCTTGGGTATGAGGTTTAGCACGCCGGGTACGGCACTCCGGTTATGGAGATATTACAGCGACACCCTAGGTACGAGGTTAGCATCCAGAAATTTTTGACACTCTAGGTACGGAGGCGTCACCGCGACACCCTAGGTACGGGGTTAGCATTCAGACCACAGCGACACCCTAGGTACGGGGTTAGCACACCAGGTACGATATGTGGACTATTCAAACATTTGTGGCTCTCTAAGTATGGAGACGTCACTGCGACACCCTAGGTACGAGGTTAGCATTCAGACAACTGCGACACCCTAGGTACGGGGTAAGCACGCCAGGAACGGCATGTGGATTATATGAACTACCGAGGACTATCGTAAAATGTTGTGGACTGCCGTGGACTATCTTAAAGTGTTGTGGATTATGTGGACGACCGAGGGCTATCGTGAAATGTTATGGACTACAGTGGACTATCATGAAATATTATGGACTACCGTGGACTATCATTGATTATGTGGACTACCGTAGACTATCGTAAAATGTTGTGGACTATCTTGAAGTGTTGTGGATTATGTGGACTACTGTGGACTATCATGAAGTATTGTGGAGTATTGTGGACTATGTGGACTACCATGGTTTATGGGACTATATGGATTATGTGGACTACCGTGGATTATCGTGGACTACCGTGGATTACCGTGGATTATCGGGGACTATGTGGACTATGTGGATTCCATGGATTATCGTGGACTAGTGTGGACTATTGTGGACTACCGCGACACCCTAAGTACGGGGTTTAGCACGCCAAGAATGGCACGTCATCAAATTCAGGTCGAGGGAGCAGGCAAGTCAGCAGGCAGCTGGCGAGCCAGGTAAGTGAAAATGCATTGCATAACTTTGATAGGATTGTCACTGTTACACATTACACAAGTCCCATCAAAGTGGGGGCGACTGTAGGCACTGCATTTTTGCATATAAGTCCCTATGATGAGTCTCATTTGGAGACACTACCTTTTAAGTCACGGAGGTCACGGAAAACGGACATCGGAAGGGGAAATTCAGAATAAACAAGGTTCACTATTTTCGTTCGTGCTGCGTTCGTGTATACGTTCTAACTCCAAACAGATTGCGGGCGTTCGTGCCGCGTTTGAGGAGGCGTTCGAACGGTGTCGGTAATTCTGATTTTGCTACTAGCCTCACATCAAGCCCAATTCGCCCAAGCCTTGGCCCACACGCCTAAGCCCACTTAAAACACATATTTAACACATGGTGAAATTAAAACAATCTAAAAATCACATACCAAATTAAAATAAACATTAAAATCAATCAAATATATTAACTTCCTAACTAAACAAAATCACATACTAAATTAAAAAGATGTCATGCCTAATTAAAATCAATTATAACAAATTAAAGATATTGACTTCCTAATAAACGAAATTTCCCCCCTCAATCTTTGACTTTCCTTCCTGCTCAACACTAAATCAAATCCTCCTTTTAAATGCCAAATCCCTTCCTAGTGAGACAAGGAAGCCCTAGCCAGTCTCTATATAAACAACCCCTAACCAAGACATGATGGACCCCTAGCTCATACACAAGACTTACACGAAAATCACAACACTAAGAGCCTATCCACTCACGGCAATAGAAAGAAGAAAAACTTAAATAATTCTCTTCATCTCCCCCACTCCACAACCAAAACAGTAGCCCCTAAACCTCCACACATCACCGAAAATACCCCCCAAACAGCAGCCCCTTTCCACCGAAAACAGCAGCCCCTACACCTTCTAAAACACGCCTGAACTGTAGCCCAAATCACCCCAAAAACAGCAGCCAAATCCTCTTAAAACAGTACCTAAAATCCTCAAAACAGTAACATAAAAACTGCATTTATAATCCTTAAAATAATCACACAAGACTGCACTAAAACCCACAAAAAACACTCAAATAGTCTGTGGAAATGCCAAAACAGTAACCTGAAAAGTGAGTGGAAAATACAGAGGAAACACAGCAGCAAAACGGAGACCAAACAGCAGCAAAAGATGGAGAACGACGACTCAAAACAGTAAGACAACAAACGAGAGTAGTGTGTTCCCGTGCGAACGCGTTATCGAATGCTATACGAACGCGAACCTTCTATTTCTCGTTCGAACTCGTTTTACAAACGCTACTCGAACGTGCATGCATTTTGTATCATCAGGTCTGGTACCGTTCGAACGCGTTATCAAATGCTACACAACCGAACGCGAACCTTCTGTTTACCGTTCGAACGCGTTTACGAACGCTACACATACGCGCACATACTGAACTAAGTATGTCTCATCATATTTCATGCACAATTGCCTTTTGGGTGATCGCCCTTGCATTATGTAGCCAATCATATTATTTGTATCCCTGCATTTATCCATTCGATGTGTTCTTGGGATGATATTCAAGCATGATTAGGTTGTTAGCAAGTTATTTGGTTAATATATTCATGAGATAGTACTCAAGCATGATTAGGTTGTTCTTAGTTTTCCCTATCATATGATTGAGAAATATTCGTGAGATTGCCATGTGATGTTGCATATTGTGATGAACTTGTTGATGTATGCATGTGAATTTAGAAGCATGAAACTCTTGGAAATAAGTGTTACTTAAACTTGATTAAAATATTACATAAATCCTTTCATTACAAGTGACATAAGTAAGGGACCATTCCGAACCCAACGGTTTGAGGTCTTCCCTTGCGAGGGGTGAGTGCGGCCTTAAATCTCATTTTCCCGGTTCACACCGGGTGGCTACTCCATTATTCTCCGGTTTAGTCCCCCGTGGCTACTCCGTACTCTCGACCTGGCCGCGAGCCCGAGACAACATACGTCGCCCCAGTTGATGTGTGTTCGGTTGGATATAAGATATGTTCAATCAGATATACTAAGTTTGATATGATTGTCTTTATCTTTGTATGAATGATACAATCGAGCGCATGGGCTTAGTAATTCGGATGAAAGGTCCTCTAATTGAAGAGGTTAAAATCCTTTACCATGATGCTTTGTCGCGCCGATTAACGTATATTCGGTTGAATGTAAGATGTGTTCAATCGAGTATATGAAGTCTAAGGTTATTGTCATTATTTTTATATGCATTGAGATAAGTGCATGGGCTTAGTAAGTGCGATGAAAGGTCCTCTAATTGAAGAGGTTAAAATCCTTCGCCACGATGCATCGCTGCGCCTCGTATTTCACTATTTGCTTTTTATGTATATATTGCGTCACATTTTGTGCATCAGGTCTGTACCTGTTCGAACGCGTTATCGAACGCTTTACGAACAAGAACCTTCTGTTTCCCGTTTGAATGCATTTTACAAACGCTACTCGAACGCGCATGCATTTTGTATCATCAGGTCTGGTACCGTTCGAACGCGTTATCAAACGCTACACGAACGCGAACCTTCTGTTTACCGTTCGAACGCGTTTACGAAAACTACACGAACGCGCACACGCTGAACTAAGTCTGTCTCATCATATTTCATGCACAATTGCCTTTTGGATGATCTCCCTTGCATTATGTAGCCAATCATATTATTTGTATCCTTGCATTTATCCATTCGATGTGTTCTTGGGATGATATTCAAGCATGATTAGGTTGTTAGCAAGCTATTTGGTTAATATATTCATGAGATAGTACTCAAGCATGATTAGGTTGTTCTTAGTTTTCCCTATCATATGATTGAGAAATATTCGTGAGATTTCCATGTGATGTTGCATGTTGGGATGAACTTGTTGATGTATGCATATGAATTTAGAAGCATGATACTCTTGAAATAAGTGTTACTTAAACTTGATTAAATTATTACATAAATCCTTTCATTACAAGTGACATAAGTAAGGGACCATTCTGAACCCAACGGTTTGAGGTCTTCCCTTGCGAGGGGTGAGTGCGGCCTTAAATCTCATTTTCCCGGTTCACACCGGGTGGCTACTCTATTATTCTCCGGTTTAGTCCCCGTGGCTACTCCGTACTCTCGACCGGGCGCCGCGAGCCCGGGACACCATGCGTAAGAGAGCCTCGCTCCACCCTTTCTCTGGGGAATCTACAACGGGAAATCCATTTGACAGTCAGTCACACACCATAGCTCATTGGCACGTACCTTAGTGTATAAAAAAGGGTGCGCTCACTTGGTCGCTCGAACCCTTGATTGGGGAGACCTAGTTGTGGGCCATCCTTCGCCGGTGAGAGCCTTTGTCTACACTCTTGCGAACCCACTAATAGACCGGGTTTGTATGGTTAAAGTAACAATTATTTCCTTGAATATGTATTGTGGACCATCCTCATTTGGATGCAGTTGGACTATTGTCAGAAATGCGAACTTACTGGGCCATTTAAACTGGGGCGAGTTCGTACCTTATGACCATTAGGCCCAAAGCTTCTGAAATGTTGATAGGCCATTCTGTAGAAATTATTAGTTTATGTTTGCATTATCTTTCTTTTATGTTGTGTTTGGGAACATCGTCGTTTGGATCCATTTGGACCATTTGTCATAGGATATGGGCTTGTGGGGCCATTTAAACTGGGACAAGAATGTATTTTATAACGATTGGGCCAAAGGCTTCTAAGTGATTGATGGGCCACTTTGTGATTGTGTTCGGAACTTACCATTTGGAATTAGTTGGGCTCCTTGCCATAAGATGTGTACTCGTTGGGCCATTTAAACTGGGACGAGTTCACTCCTATGACAGTTAGCCCAAAAGCTTCTAAAATGATAACGGGCCGATTTGTTTGAAAATTTTAGTTGATTTAGTATGTTATATATGTTACATGCATATCATGCACCCCATGCATACATACATCATGCTAACCCTTGTGTCTTGAAAGCCATCATAAATACCCGTTGGTTAGGGAAAGATGACAGACTTGTCAAAAGACCGAGCAGCCACCAAGAGTACTGGCAGAAGACCTAGCCCAACGGGATAGGAAACTCAATCATGCATGCATGCATACACGTAACATATTTGCATCCACTTTATGCTTATTCTGTTTTGTAATAACAGGTTTCAAAGGAGAAAAAGAGAAAGCGTCAAATGCAAGCCAACCATAAGCAGCAACAATACAATGTCAGTAGTCTTCAGGAATGAATCACATGGGCGAGGCCCATATCAGTATCAGTCTAGGGACGAGGCCCAAATCAATATCAGTTGGGGGCGAGGCCCACATCAGTATCAGTTTGGGGCGAGGCCCACGTCAATATCAGTTTGGGGCGAGGCCCATATCAGTATCAGTATGCGGGCTAGCCCACATCAGCATCAGTTTGGGAATGAGTCCTAGGGCCGAGGCCCACATCAGCATCAGTTTGGGGATGAGTACCAAAGCCGAGGCCTACATCAGTATCTGTTTGGGGATGAGTCCCGAGGGTCGAGACCCACATCAGTGTGAGTTTAGGGGCGAGGCCCACATCCGCATCAGTTTGGGGGCGAGGCCCATATCAGTATTAGTTTGGGGGTGAGGCCCACATCGGTATCGGTTTGGGGGGATTTTAGCGCAAAGACCACCTCATCAAGTAACGGCTCAAAAATGAGCCACATTCTCGGACATCACGGTTCAGAAATGGACGCTACCACAATAGTTGCCGAAAATGGCGTTCCAAAAGTGGAGCACACTCATGCATGCATGCATACACGTAACACATTTTGGCATTCGTTTTGTGTTAGTTTTGTATTCCCAGTTTTGAAGAAGAAAGAGAAAGCGGCAAATGAAAGCCAATCAGAAGCATCAATATAACATCAGCAGTTTACGGACGAGTCCCAGGGTTGAGGCCCATATCAGTTCATCTGGGGCGAGGACAACATCTACAGGTGTTGACGAGCCCACATCAGTTTCAGGGGAGGTGGCCGATCAGTCAGTACCAGTCTAGGGATGAGTCCCAGGGTTGAGGCCCGTATCAGTATTAATCTAGGGCGAGGCCCACATCGGTAACAGTATTGGGGGTGAGGCCCACATCATTAACAGTTTGGGGCGAGGCCCACATCAGTAACAGTGTTGGGGCGAGGCCCACATCAGTTTGAGGGCAATGCCCACATTAGCATCAATCTGGGGGGGGAAGCCCATATCAGTATCAGCATGGGGGCGAAGCCCATATTAGTATCAGTCTAGGGGCGAGGCCCACATCCTTATCAACATCAGTCTGGCCGGGTACGGAACTCTTGGGGTGAGGCCCACATCGTTATCAACATCAGTCTAGCCGGGTATGGCACTCTTGGGGCGAGGCCCACATCCTTATCTGTATCAGTCTGGCTGGGTATGACACTCTGGGGGCGAGGCCCACATCCTTATCCGCATCAGTCTGGCCGAGTATGGCACTCTGGGGGCGAGGCCTACATCCTTATCATCATCAGTCGAGCCGGGAATGGCACTCTGGGGCGAGGCCCACATTAACATCAGATCAATTTTGCCGAGTCCGGCACTCCGGGTATGGAGACATCAGATCAATTTTTCCAGGTACGGCACTCCGGGTATGGAGATATTACTGCGACGCCTTGGGTATGAGGTTTAGCACGCCAGGTACGGCACTTCGGGTATGGAGATATTACTTCGACGCCTTGGGATGAGGTTTAGCACGCCAGGTACGGCCTTGGTATATACGACAGGTACCCTT
Organism: Zanthoxylum bungeanum; assembly: GCA_019454045.1. NCBI lineage: Eukaryota > Viridiplantae > Streptophyta > Magnoliopsida > Sapindales > Rutaceae > Zanthoxylum > Zanthoxylum bungeanum. The sequence goes on along the minus strand of SKCR01023377.1, from coordinate 43,656 downwards.
GGGTATGAGGTTTCACATGCCAGGTACGGCACTCCGGGTATGGAGATACTACTGCGACGCCTTGGGTATGAGGTTTAGCACGCTAGGTACGGCACTCCGGGTATGGAGATATTACTGCGACGCCTTGGGTATGAGGTTAGCACGCCGGGTACGGCACTCCGGTTATGGAGATATTACAGCGACACCCTAGGTACGAGGTTAACATCCAGAAAATTTTGACACTCTAGGTACGGAGGCGTCACTGCGACACCCTAGGTACGGGGTTAGCATTCAGACCACAGCGACACCCTAGGTACAAGGTTAGCACGCCAGGTACGACATGTGGACTATTCAAACATTTGTGGCCCTCTAAGTACGGAGACGTCACTGCAACACCCTAGGTACAAGGTTATCATTCAGACAACTGCGACACCCTAGGTACGGGGTAAGCACGCCAGGAACGGCATGTGGATTATATGGACTACCGAGGACTATCGTAAAATGTTGTGGACTGCCGTGGACTATCTTGAAGTGTTGTGGATTATGTGGACGCCGAGGGCTATCGTGAAATGTTATAGACTACCGTGGACTATCATGAAATATTGTGGACTACCGTGGACTATCATGGATTATGTGGACTACCGTGGACTATCGTAAAATGTTGTGGACTACCGAGGACTATCTTGAAGTGTTGTGGATTATGTGGACTACCGTGGACTATCATGAAGTATTGTGGAGTATTGTGGACTATGTGGACTACCATGGATTATGTGGACTATATGGATTATGTGGACTACCGTGGATTATCGTGGACTACCGTGGATTACCGTGGATTATCGGGGACTATGTGGACTATGTTGATTCCGTGGATTATCGTGGACTATTGTGGACTATTGTGGACTACCGCGACACCCTAAGTACGGGGTTTAGCACGCCAAGAATGGCACGTCATCAAATTCAGGTCGAGGTAGCAGGCAAGTCAGGAGGCAGCTGGCGAGCCAGGTAAGTGAAAATTCATTGCATAACTTTGATAGGATTGTCACTGTTACACATTAGACAAGTCCCATCAAAGTGGGGGCGACTGTAGGCACTGCATTTTTGCATATAAGTCCCTATGATGAGTCTCATTTGGAGACACTACCTTTTAAGTCACGGAGGTCACGAAAAACGGACATCGGAAGGGGAAATTCAGAATAAACAAGGTTCACTATTTTCGTTCGTGCTGCATTCGTGTATACGTTCTAACTCCAAACAGATTGCGGGCATTCTTGCCGCGTTCGAGGAGGCGTTCGAACTGTGTCGGTAATTCTGATTTTGCTACTAGCCTCACATCAAGCCCAATTCGCCCAAGCCTTGGCCCACACGCCTAAGCCCACTTAAAACACATATTATCACATGGTGAAATTAAAACAAATCTAAAAATCACATACCAAATTAAAATAAACATTAAAATCAATCAAATAGATTATCGTCCTAACTAAACAAATCACATACTAAATTAAAAAGATGTCATGCCTAATTAAAATCAATTTTAACAAATTAAAGATATTGACTTCCTAATCTAAACGAAATTTTGTCCCCCCTCCAATCTTTGACTTTCCTCTCAACACTAAATCAAATCCTCCTTTTAAATGCCAAAATCCCTTCCTTGTGAGACAAGTGAAGCCTAATCATTCTCTTATAAAAACCCCTAACCAAGACATGATGGACCCCTAGCTCATACGCAAGACTTACACGAAAATCACAAACACCAAGAGCCCTAGCCACTCACGGCAATAGCAAGAAGAAAACACAAATAATTCTCTTCATCTCCCCCACTCCCAATCGAAAATAGCAGCCCCTAAACTCCACACATCACCGAAAATATACCCCCAAACAGCAGCCCATTTCCACCGAAATAGCATTCCCTACACCTTCTAAAACACGCCTGAACAATAGCCCAATCACCAAATCACCCCAAAACAGCAGCCAAATCCTCTTAAAACAGTCCCTAAAATCCTCAAAACAGTAAGACAACGAACGAGAGAAGTGAACCAGTGAACCGGAAAAGTTGCGGAGTATCCACCCTTCCGACGATCGTGTGCATACATCCGAGAGGTGATTTAAAAGGTTAGACCTGAGGGCACTTTTCTCATTAGTTTATATTCGTCTTTTGATTGTTTATTGAATTCTATTCGCATGAGAGTCGTTTATGGATGCATGTTGTGGCTTGAATGAAATGGAAATGTGTCGCCTCTTGTGGTATAAGGATGGAAACCGCAGAATAAATTTCATACCCGATTCGAACGGACGGTAGAATGATCTGTACTCGGGATACAACTCCACGTACCACTTGAGTAAATGGCACACTCTTTTGTTTTATGTTGCTTCGGTTTATTTATTTTACGTTATTTGAATTCTGCATGTTACTTTTTGTATGTATGATACAATCGAGCGCATGGGCTTAGTAAGTCGGATTAAAGGTCCCCTATTTGGAAGGGTTAAAATCCTTTACCACAATGCTTTGCCGCGCCGGTTGATGTGTGTTTCGGTTTGATATAAGATATGTTCAATCAGATATACTAAGTTTGATATGATTGTCTTTATCTTTGTATGCATGATACAATCGAGCGCATGGGCTTAGTAAGTCGGATGAAAGGTCCTCTAATTGAAGAGGTTAAAATCATTTACCATGATACTTTGCCGCGCCGATTAACGTATATTCGGTTGAATGTAAGATGTGTTCAATCGGGTATATGAAGTCTAAGGTCATTGTCTTTATTTTTATATGCATTGAGATAAGCGCATGGGCTTAGTAAGTGCGATGAAAGGTCCTCTAATTGAAGAGGTTAAAATCCTTCGCCACGATGCTTCACCGCGCCTCGTATTTCTCTATTTGTTTTTATGTATGTATTGCGTCAGATTTTGTGCATCAAGTATGTTCCCGTTCGAACGCGTTATCAAACGCTATACGAACGTGAACCTTCTATTTCCCGTTCGAACTCGTTTTACAAACGCTACTCGAACGCGCATGCATTTTGTATCATCAGGTCTGGTACCGTTCGAACCCGTTATCAAATGCTACACGAATGCGAACCTTTTGTTTACCGTTCGAACGCGTTTACGAACGCTACACTTACGTGCACACACTGAACTAAGTCTGTCTCATCATATTTCATGCACAATTTCCTTTTGGGTGATCTCACTTGCATTATGTAGCCAATCATATTATTTGTATCCATGCATTTATCCATTCGATGTGTTCTTGGGATGATATTCAAGCATGATTAGGTTGTTAGCAAGTTATTTGGTTAATATATTCATGAGATAGTACTCAAGCATGATTAGGTTGTTCTTAGTTTTCCCTATCATATGATTGAGAAATATTCATGAGATTGCCATGTGATGTTGCATGTTGTGATGAACTTGTTAATGTATGCATGTGAATTTAAAAAAAGCATTACTCTTGGAAATAAGTGTTACTTAAACTTGATTAAATTATTACATAAATCCTTTCATTACAAGTGACATAAGTAAGGGACCATTCCGAACCCAACGGTTTGAGGTCTTCCCTTGCGAGGGGTGAGTGCGGCCTTAAATCTCATTTTCCCGGTTCACACCGGGTGGCTACTCCATTATTCTCCGGTTTAGTCCCCCGTGGCTACTCTGTACTCTCGACCGGGCCAACGGGCCCGGGACAGCATGCGTAAGAGACCTCGCCCCCCTCCTCCACTTTCTCTGGGGAATCTACAACGGGAAATCCATTTGACAATCAGTCACACACCATAGCTCATTGGCACGTACCTTAGTGTATAAAAAAGGTGGCGCTCACTTGGTCGCTCGAACCCTTAATTGGGGAGACCTAGTTGTGGGCCATCCTTCGCCGGTGAGAGCCTTTGTCTACACTCTTGCGAACCCACCAATAGACCGGGTTTGTATGGTTAAAGTAACAATTATTTCCTTCAATATGTGTTTGTGGACCAATCTCATTTGGATGCAGTTGGACTATTGTCAGAAATCCGAACTTACTGGGCCATTTAAAACTGGGGCGAGTTCATACTTTATGACGATTGGGCCAAAGGCTTCAAAGTGATTGATGGGCCACTTTGTGATTGTGTTCGGAACATTACCATTTGGAATTAGTTGGGCTCCTTGCCATAAGATGTGTACTCGTTGGGCCATTTAAACTGGTACGAGTTCACTCTATGACAGTTAGCCCAAAAGCTTCTAAAATGATAACGGGCCGATTTGTTTGAAAATTTTAGTTGATTTAGTATGTTATATATGTTACATGCATATCATGCACCCCATGCATACATACATCATGCTAACCCTTGTGTCTTGAAAGCCATCATAAATACCCGTTGGTTAGGGAAAGATGACAGACTTGTCAAAAGACCGAGCAGCCACCAAGAGTACTGGCAGAAGACCTAGCCCAACAGGATAGGAAACTCAATCATGCATGCATGCATACACGTAACATATTTGCATCCACTTTGTGCTTATTCTGTTTTGTAATAACAGGTTTCAAAGGAGAAAAAGAGAAAGCGTCAAATGCAACCCAACCATAAGCAGCAACAGTACAATGTCAGCAGTCTTCAGGAATGAATCACATGGGCGAGGCCCATATCAGTATCAGTCTGGGGGCGAGGCCCAAATCAATATCAGTTGGGGGGCGAGGCCCACATCAGTATCAGTTTGGGGCGAGGCCCACGTCAATATCAGTTTGGGGCGAGGCCCATATCAGTATCAGTATGCGGGCTAGCCCACATCAGCATCAGTTTGGGAATGAGTCATAGGGCCGAGGCCCACATCAGCATCAGTTTGGGGACGAGTCCCAAGGCCGAGGCATACATCAGTATCTGTTTGGGGATGAGTCCCGAGGGTCGAGGCCCACATCAGTGTGAGTTTAGGGGCGAGGCCCACATCCGCATCAGTTTGGGGGTGAGGCCCAGATCAGTATTAGTTTGGGGGTGAGGCCTACATCGGTATCGGTTTGGGGGATTGTAGCGGCAAAACCCCTCATCAAGTAACGGCTCAAAAAATGAGCCACATTCTCGGACAGCACGGTTCAGAAATGGACCGCTACCACAACAGTTGCCGAAAATGGCGTTCCAAAAGTGGAGCACACTCATGCATGCATGCATACACATAACACAGTGTTAGGGCGAGGCCCACATCAGTTTCAGGGCCGAGGCCCGCATCAGTACCAGTCTTAGGGATGAGTCCCAGGGTTGAGGCCCGTATCAGTATTAATCTAGGGCGAGGCCCACATCGGTAACAGTGTTGGGGTGAGGCCCACATCAGTAACAGTGTTGGGGCGAGGCCCACATCGGGTATATGAAGTCTAAGGTTATTGTCTTTATTTTTATATGCATTGAGATAAGCGCATGGGCTTAGTAAGTGCGATGAAAGGTCCTCTAATTGAAGAGGTTAAAATCCTTCGCCACGATGCTTCGCCGCGCCTCGTATTTCGCTATTTGCTTTTTATGTATGTATTGCATCACATTTTGTGCATCAAGTCTGTTCCCGTTCGAACGCGTTATCGAACGCTATACGAACGCGAACCTTCTATTTCTCGTTCGAACTCATTTTACAAAAGCTACTCGAACGCGCATGCATTTTGTATCATCAGGTCTGGCACTGTTCGAACGCGTTATCAAACGCTACACGAACGCGAACCTTCTGTTTACCATTCGAACGCGTTTACGAACGCTACACATACGCGCACACACTGAACTAAGTCTGTCTCATCATATTTCATGCACAATTGCCTTTTGGGTGATCGCCCTTGCATTATGTAGCCAATCATATTATTTGTATCCCTGCATTTATCCATTCGATGTGTTCTTGGGATGATATTCAAGCATGATTAGGTTGTTAGCAAGTTATTTGGTTAATATATTCATGAGATAGTACTCAAGCATGATTAGGTTGTTCTTAGTTTTCCCTATCATATGATTGAGAAATATTCGTGAGATTGCCATGTGATGTTGCATGTTGTGATGAACTTGTTGATGTATGCATGTGAATTTAGAAGCATGATACTCTTGGAAATAAGTGTTACTTAAACTTGATTAAAATATTACATAAATCCTTTCATTACAAGTGACATAAGTAAGGGACCATTCTGAACCCAACGGTTTGAGGTCTTCCCTTGCGAGGGGTGAGTGCGGCCTTAAATCTCATTTTCCCGGTTCACACCGGGTGGCTAATCCATTATTCTCCGGTTTAGTCCCCCGTGGCTACTCCGTACTCTCGACCGGGCCGCGAGCCCGAGAGAACATGTGTCGCCCCAGTTGATGTGTGTTCGGTTTGATATAAGATATGTTCAATCGGATATACTAAGTTTGATATGATTGTCTTTATCTTTGTATGCATGATACAATCGAGCGCATGGGCTTAGTAAGTCGGATGAAAAGTCCTCTAATTGAAGAGGTTAAAATCCTTTACCATGATACTTTGCCGCGCCGATTAACGAATATTCGGTTGAATGTAAGATGTGTTCAATCGGGTATATGAAGTCTAAGGTTATTGTCTTTATTTTTATATGCATTGAGATAAGCGCATGGGCTTAGTAAGTGTGATGAAAGGTCCTCTAATTGAAGAGGTTAAAATCCTTCGCCACGATGCTTCGCCACGCCTCGTATTTCGCTATTTGCTTTTTATGTATGTATTGCGTCACATTTTGTGCATCAAGTCTGTTCCCGTTCGAACGCGTTATCGAACGCTATACGAACGCGAACCTTCTATTTCTCGTTCGAACTCGTTTTACAAACGCTACTCGAACGCGCATGCATTTTGTATCATCAGGTCTGGTACCGTTCGAACGCGTTATCAAACGCTACACGAAGGCGAACCTTCTGATTACCGTTAGAACGTGTTTACGAACGCTACACGAACGCGCACATGCTGAACTAAGTCTGTCTCATCATATTTTATGCACAATTGCCTTTTGGGTGATCTCCCTTTCATTATGTAGCCAATCATATTATTTGTATCCCTTAATTTATCCATTCGATGTGTTCTTGGGATGATATTCAAGCATGATTAGGTTGTTATCATGTTATTTGGTTAATATATTCATGAGATAGTACTCAAGCATGATTAGGTTGTTCTTAGTTTTCCCTATCATATGATTGAGAAATGTTCGTGAGATTGCCATGTGATGTTGCATGTTGTGATGAACTTGTTGATATATGAATGTGAATTTAGAAGCATGATACTCTTGGAAATAAGTGTTACTTAAACTTGATTAAATTATTACATAAATCCTTTCATTACAATTGACATAAGTAAGGGACCATTCCGAACCCAACGGTTTGAGGTCTTCCCTTGCGAGGGGTGAGTGCGGCCTTAAATCTCATTTTCCCGGTTCATACCGGGTGGCGACTCCATTATTCTCCGATTTAGTCCCCCGTGGCTACTCCGTACTCCCGACCGGGCCGCGAGCCCGGGACATCATGCGTCGCCCCAGATCCTGTGTCCCACGCTTCATTTTCTTTTTCGACACTTCAGAGGAGGCTTTAGCTTCAGCCAATTCCTTTCGCAGGGCCGCATTCGACTTCTCCAGTTCTTTTGTCTTCTTTAGGCTGACTTCCACATATCTTTGTTGAACAATAGCATATTCAAAAGTCTGGCACGACAAAAGAAGAGACAAATGATCAAAATTGTTTATAAAGATTTCTCAGTACAAGATTCTTACCTCATAGTTTCTAGCTACGGCTCTCTTCGCAGCCTCCACCGGCCCCAATGTCAGCATTCGACATTCATCTTCTTCTAAGAGCATTCTGTCGGTAAAGCCGGACAGACTAGAGGGATCCGACATGACCGTCGTGCTCATTGGGATCTTGATTATTACATTCTCTGTGTCCTCTTCGATATCAGGCAATTATTTTCTCTTCCTCGAAGAATGTCCAGACCCAGTCGACGTTCTTTGAACTATTTCAGAAGGAAGTATGGTCGGAGTATCTTTCCTTGAAGGTTGAGATTCGGGGACCATTTCAATTTTCTTCCCTTTGGATTTCTTCTTCTTCCTCCGTTCCAGCATCTCTTCCACCGATGGAAGCCTGAATTGACTCATTCTTTCAACTGCACACAAATTTTCCTTTGGGGTTAGAATCCTCAAAAAGAAACTCCCTTTGTGTACGACCCGACACGCCTAGGTAATGAGTACGACTGTCAGTATATGTTTGGTCAGAGGCAAAGGGATACCTTCGGGGTAGAAAACTTCTCTCCAAAACGGTGTCAGCCTTACCACCCTCCAATTCCTATCAGGCGGAGGAAGGCTCAGAATATAGTTCGTATTTACTACGACCCTAGGTGTCACGTCGAAGCTACGATTTTGGTTGGAACCTATAAAAGAAACAACAAAAGAACGTCAGGGGCGCATTCAGTCCACAAACGAGAAAAGAATGTAACCAACACTCACTAGTAATTTCCCAACACTCAGGAATTCTACCAGTCCCAATCGACCCGAACACTCCCTCTCCGTTTACGAAAAAGTAAGTCTTTTGCCAGCCCCCTCTATCATTTGAAGTCCTCTCCGTTTACGAAAAAGTAAGTCTTTTTCCAGCCCACTCTATCATTTGAAGTCAACCCAGAAATCAAATGTTCTCTCTTTTGTCGAAGGAACAAGTGGTATCTTCATTTCTCCACTACATGCTCCTTCATATAATATGTGTAGAGTAAGTCATTCACCCCGAATCTAATTCCCAACTCATATGCTAAGACTTCAACAGACATCAAGACTCTCCACGTGTTTGGCATGAGTTGGGAAGGGGCTATTCCGTAATGATCTAAAACTTCCCACACGAGTTTTGGAACTGGGAACCTAAACCCATCTGCAAAGGGACGCTCATAGAACCCAATCCACCCGGGAACCCTGTAGTCGATTCGTTCTTTCGAAGAAGGCAACCTAACTCGAACCGACTCAGGAAACCTGTACTTTATTTTGATCTCCCTCATGGTTCTCTCAGTTACACTACTCTGAGGATTTTTAGTCAGAAGATTGGTTGGTTCACTCGTGCTAGGTTCGCCCGACTCGGAATGGATAAAACGGAGATGCGGCACATCTTTGGGTATACCAAGAGGAGCCTCCGTCGACGCGATAGTCAGCACATCATCATCCCCTCCACTCGGCGTTTCTTTACCAAATCTACCAAAATGGGAGACGATTTGCAAGGGCGAGCCTACATACATCTCCATCGACGAGTCATCTGAACTCGAGCAACATTCAGACGACATTTCAGTTCATCTACAAACAATGAATCAACCTAAAACCAGTATGACAGAAGATCAAACCTAGGCTACACACAAACACAATCTTAAATATCCTCGAGACAATTAGAGATCAAAGCCCAAATTCCAACCAAGAACAACTTGAATATATCTATGAATGATTTGAAGAACATAAAGAAATGAGAGAATAATACCTTAAATTGCGAGGAGAGCCCTTCAACCTTGTGACTCGTCAAAAGATTGTTAAGATTGTTATGAATGAAGTAAATGAAACCCATCGTGGCTTCTTATACCCTCATTCACAATGGCTCTTCATTTTCCCGCCAAAAGGGTCTCGAAAACAACAATGCATTGATTGAAGATGAGGAAATCGAGGAGAATTAGACACTAAGCACCAAATAGAGTATTGTCGACTGGGATCCCAAATGACTTTTTTGTAACCAATCGAGTGAATGTATTCATGGCCTTCATCAGGTCCAGTCGATGGGACCACCACCCATGTGGCTCATAATTGAGTCAAGTGAAAGTTTTTTGACCTTCCTTTGGTCCACTCGACATGTAGGCTCGATTCGGTCCCTCTTTGATACCAATCGAGTGAATGTATTCCTAGCATTCATCAGGTCCAGTCGACGGGATCACCTCCCATGTGGCTCATAATAGAGTCAAGTGAAAGTTCTTCGACCTACCTTTGGTCCACTCGACATGTAGGCTCAATTTGGTCAATCTTTGATACCAATCGAGTAAATGTATTCCTGGCCTTCATCAGGTCCAGTCAACGGGATCACCTCCCATGTGGCTGATAATAGAGTCAAGTGAAAGTTCTTCGACCTACCTTTGGTCCACTCGACATGTAGACTCAATTTGGTCGATCTTTGATACCAATCGAGTGAATGTATTCCTGGCCTTCATCAGGTCCAGTCGACGGGATCACCTCCCATATGGCTCATAATAGAGTCAAGTGAAAGTTTTTCGACCTACCTTTGGTCCACTCGACATGTAGGCTCGATTTGGTCCCTCTTAGATACCAATTGAGTGAATATATTCCCGGCCTTCACCAAGCCCAGTAGATGGGAACACCCCCAATTGGCTCATACTGGGGTCGAGTCTAATCAAATTGACTTCCATTTGGTTCATGCGTCATTTTGACTCAATTAGGCTCATCTTCGATACCAAACAAATGAACTTCTTTTTGGCCTCGTCGGGCCCAATCAGCGGGATCGCTCCCCAATTGAATCGTGGAAAAGTCAAGTCTGGTCAATCACTTGGTCCAGATGACAGGTAGACCCGGTTTTTATCCTTCTCGGGAAACAAATGGGCAACTAGTTTCCTTACTATCATCAGGCCAATTAAAAACTCGGTTCATACTCGACTCAAACTGGGGTCAGGCTCCGATGGCCTTCAGACCAGACGAATGGAGCCCACCCGAGTACCTCGCACAGAGATGTCGACTGAAGTGAATCTAGGTCATGACCAGAAACAACCTTCACTAAAAGTCCAATGGGGACATCATCATTGTCCAATCGACACTCAAGTCGCTCGTTTGTGCCTTGATTAGGGCAACAAAGACCCTCCAAGCTCAGTCCAGACGGCACGACTAGAGATTACTCTCAAAGCCAAGTATTCTTTGACTTAGAGAGTATGGGACAAACTGTACGGGCCAAATTTGGTCCAGGGGTAATTTCGACCTTTTTGCTCCAGGATCACAACTGAATCCACCCCCAAAGCCTCCTAACCAAACCCCAAAGACACAATACAGGCCCAGGCCCAATGTGCACCAACACCCGTAACCGAAGGGCCATCCAAAGGCCAACCCACGTAACGCCCAAATTCATAAACACCATTCATAAACCCATCTGTTCCAGCTTACAACGGGTAAAGAGCAGTATTAACTCCTCGTGAAGTCGACCTAACGGACGAGCAGTCAAAGAGGAAATAAAGGCACACGTTACTAGAGCAAGTATATATAGGAAACGAGGCTCCAGGAGGAAGGTGATTCAACTTCTATCTCTCTAATATTCGACATTCAAGCTCTCATACTCATAACCTAAGAATACTCACTCCATAGCTTTTGGCATCACCACACACCTACCGCCCTCACGGCAGTCTACGAAGATCAAGGTAATATATGACCTTGCTCCTCCTCCTACGAATTTTGCATTTCATTACCATTTCTGACTTGGGCGTCGGAGTGCCTACAGCACCCACCACACTGATGGGCAGACCCTCCACGCTCACCCTACCTCTATGTTTTGCAGGATCGCCAGTGCCCCCTCACGAAATCTCGATTGTAGACCTCAGGCGAAAACCAACGTCTACAAACATTTAATCTTATATTTTCAAATTTTATTCATATTTAGTTATTTTTTGACTAAGAGGATGTTTGATCTATTTTTTCTCCTCTTTTACCCTTATAAAGAAAAAAAAATATTGTTCATGTGAAAAGTGTCTATATTCAATAGAAATTTATTAAAAGAAACATATTTTCCATCACTTATTATTAAAGTACTTTACCTGTTAAGTTTAGGAACATTTAATCTTATATTTTCAAAGTTTATTCATATTTAGTCATTTTTTGACTAAGAAGAGATTTGACCTAATTTTTTTTTCCTATTTTACCCTTATAAAGCAAAAAAAAGGTATTGTTCACATGAAAAGTAACCTCCTTTAATTTTGCTTATAAATAAAATAGCATGCAAAGCCATATACATTTAACCTCTTATTTCCACTTTGAGCACTGCTTTTTGAAAGCACATATTTTTTTTTTAAATACACATTAAATATTAATTCATCATTGATTTTTTGTGTACGAATGATGTCACTTATAGTCACATTGTGACTATATCTAAACAAATAAACACTCTGTAGGCATTGCATTTTTGCATGTGAAACCCGATGATGAGTCTCAGTTGGAGGCACTACCTTTTTAGTTAAGGATATTACGGGAAACGGTCGTCGGAAGGGAATCGGTGTTTCATTAGATTTTTATTCACTTGTTTAGCGTCAGGCTCACTTGTTGGACCTCTGTTTAAAGCACTCTTGGCCCAAACCCACTCACCAAACCAACACAACACCTAGCTTACCAATACAAAGCCCACGCTCACACCCACCTAGGCCCACACGCCCATGGCCTCTAAAATACACCCAAATTAATTTAAATATTAATTAAATTAAATATTAACTAAATAAAATATTAATTAAGTCATTTACCAATTAAATAAGACATAAAATTTATAAAATACCAAATTAAAATATTGTAACTTCCTAATCCAAAATATTATATACTAAATTAAAGAAAACATTAAATTAAATCATACCTAATTAAGATAAATCACAAATATTATATACCTTACTTAACCAATATCATGCCTAAACAAGATAAATCAAATATTCAACCTTCCTAATTCACCAAAATTTGTCCCCCCCAATCAATCAAATCATTTCCTTGTTTGACACTAAATCCAATCTATTCCTTGTGAGACAAGGGGAAGCCCTAGCCCTTGTCTATATAAACAACCCAAAACCAAAGCCAACCCCTCTCTAATCTCTCACAATTCACGCCCAAGACACACATTCAAGCCCTCTCTCACACGGCAAAACCCAACAAAAAAAGAAGCAACAAATAAACCTCTCTCTCACACGGCAACACAATAAAAAATACAAACCCTAATCACACACTCTCTCTCGTCCATCCTCTCATTCTCTCTCTCGCCCAAGCCTTCCACTCGTAACAGCCATCTGCCCTACGCAACAACAAGCCACTAGCCATCACGCACATAACCCTAGCCATCACTTACGCACCTCTAGACCACGTTGAAGCCATCACCAAACACAAGTCAAGCGGCAACCCACACACCCTAGCAAACTAACCCTAGCAGCCTCTCAACACACTAACCATAGCAGCACTCACCATCACTCACTGCCCTTACAAGCCACAGCATTAACAGATCCACTAAACCAAATCAGCCAAACCGAACAAAGCAACACTGACTAAGCCACCTCCAAAGCCTTCACCTCACTGCCATAAACCCTGCACGTATAAAACGTCCACAAATCGGCCTCACACCAGTCCCTTCACTGCCGCACATTACACCTATATTCTGTCCAGTTTTGCCACAACTTAAACCCCCAAAACAGTGCAGAAAACACCCCAAAACAGCACTAAAAAACTGCACAAAACCCCCCTAAAATTTCACCAAAAACAGCAGCCCCTAGCCTCCAAAAATCGCCAAAACAATGAACAAATACAACTAAAACAATAACCAGAAACTGCAGTCCAAAACAGCAGGAAACGGAGTGACAACAGTGACCAAAATAGCGAAACAGTGAGCTAAGACGTTAATCCAGTGAACCAGAATAGTTGAGGAGCTTTAACCCTTCCGATCTCCGTGAAAGGCAAGTCCGAAAGTCGACAAAAAAGGTTAGACCTGAGGGCATTTTTCACATCCATTTTCAGTTGTATTTTTATTATTTATTGAGTTTCGTTTGCATGATTATTATGGAGTGATGCATGTTGTGGCCTTTGAATAGATAAAAAAATTCATGTATTATAAAATGATGTATGTTGTGGCCCTTGAATAAAAATGAAAAGTGTGTCGCCTCTCGTGGTATTTAGGATGGAAACCCGGACATAAATTTCATAGCCGAAACAGTGAGCTAAGACGTTTTATGTTGTTTTGATTTGTTATTATTCGCTACTTGATTTCTGCATGTTATTTGTTTATGTAATGATGTCATCGAGCGCATGGGCTTAGTAAGTTGGATTAAAGGTCCCCTATTTTGAGGGGTTAAAATCCTTTACCACGATGCTTTGCCGCGCCGGTGTGTTATATTCAGTTGAATGTAAGATGTGTTCAATCGGGTATACGAAGTCCGATATCATTGTCTTTACTTTTTATATATGTATTGTGTTGATTGCGCATGGGCTTAGTAAGTGCGATTAAAGGTCCTCTATTTTGAGAGGTTAAAATCCTTTACCATGATGCTTTTCCATGCTTTTAGCCCGCTATTATTTATTAGATGTCATCTATTCATTCGTTCATGTATGTGTCATGTTGTTTACTGCATTTTGGAGGTCGCTGCTGTGACCCCGTTTGAACGCGTTTCAGAATGCTACACGAACGCATGTTTTCTGTTTGGTCCCGTTCGAACACGTTATCAAACTCTATACTAACACGAACCTTATGTTTCTCGTTCGAACGCATATACGAACGTTGCACGAACGCCCACGGTAAACAGGTCCTCCTGCATCACATCACGACATGTCTATCTTAGCATATAGTTATCTCTTTTTACCTTATGCATTTGTATTACCTCTTTAGTTATCTATTTCTATTATGCGCTTAAGTGTCTTTCCTTAATATGCATGCTTGTATGAAGGCTATGTGTTTGCGCTTCTGTGCCTACCAATGTGAAATTGTATGTCTCCCGTATGTCAATTTATCATTATGCATGAATTGGGACATAGATTATATACAAATAGGTTGTATGAAAGCATGAAAATGTGTTATATGTAAACTTAGATATGAGCTTTGTACCTATGTATGCAAACTTATGAGTAAATTATCCTTGGAAATATGTTGCTTTGGCTTGGTAAGATTATTGTACAAATCATTTTATTACAAGTGGCGTAAGTAAGGGACCATTCCGAACCCAACGGTTTGAGGTCTTCCCTTGCAAGGGGTGAGTGGGGCCTTAAATCTTTATCCTGGTACACACCGGGTGGCGACTCCATTTTTTCTCTGATTTAGTCCCCCGCGGGCTACTCCGTACTCCCAACTAGGCCGCGAGCCTAGAACAGCATGCGTCGCCCCAGATCCTGTGTCCCACAGTCTGGCGACTCCACTTGGGATAGAGAATCGGCCCCGAAATAATGTCTTGTATTTATGATTTGTGCTTTAATTAATTTGTCTACTGTGAGTTAAAGGGGGTTTAATCAAAGGCATATTTTTTTTAGGCTGGGTAATGGTTTGGTGTCTTCCTTCACTCACTTCCTTTCTAGAAGGAAAAGCTGTGAAGGCACCTTGATAATCATCTACTTGTAGCCTATTGTGACAGACTAATTTGGAGGACTCGTTGTTTATTCCTGTCACCAAGCGATTAGAGCCTAAGAGGCTATGGTACTTAAGAGAGCCTTGCTCCACCCTCCCTCTGGGGAATCTACAACGGGAAATCCATCTGACAGTCAGTCACACACCCATAAACTCGTTGGCACGTACTGTAAGGTATAAAAAAGGTGCGCTCACTTGGTCGCTCGAAACCCTTGAGTGGGGAGACCTAGTTTGTGGGTAAGCATTGCCATCGAGAGTCTTTGTCTACACTCCCGCAAACCCACACGTAGACCAGAATTGTATGGCCTATAGCAACTATTTCATTGTGCTCGTGGACCATCCTCATTTGGATGCAGTTGGACTCTTGTCAGAAATGCAAACTTGTTGGGCCATTTAAACTAGGACAAGTTCGTATCCTATGACAATTGGGCCAAAAGCTTATGAAATGTTGATGGGCCACTCTATAGAAATTATCTTTGTATGCTTGTGTTTGGGAACATTGTCGTTTGGATCCATTCAGACATTTTGTCATGAAGTATGGGCTTGTTGGGCCATTTAAACTGGGACAAGAACGTATCTTATGATGATTGGGCCAAAAGCTTCTAAAACGCCAATGGGCCATTATATGTTTGTGTTTAGGAACATTATCATTTGGATACGGTTGGACTTCTTGCCATGAGATGTGAACTTGTTGGGCCATTTAAACTAGGATGAGTTCACTCCTATGACAGTTAGCCCAAAAGCTTTTTTAAATGTTGATGGGCCGATTTGTGTGAAAATTTTAATGAGTTGATATATTCCTTGTATCGCATGCATCTCATCCATCTCCGCATAATGATCATATGCTAACCCTTTTGTCTTGAAAGCCATCATAGATACCTGTTGGTTATGAAGAGGGCAGACTTGTCAAAAGACCGAGCAGCCACCAAGAGGGACCGGCAGAAAGACCTGTAGACATTGCATTTTTGCATGTGAAACCCGATGAGGAGTCTCGTATGGATGCACCACCTTTAAGTCGTAGGAGTCGCGGAAAACGGTTGTCGGAAAGGCAAAGTCAAGAATTGACATGTGTTGTTTAAGTTCGCTCGGAGTTCGCTTGTTGAAAGTTCATTTTTTAAACGTATCTCTTAACCCGAAATCACCCCAACCATTCTAAAGCCACCTAAGCACCCAAACCCACATCCAAAGCCCATAAAACCAAAATAAATCAAACACCAAGCCCACCCTCCATTAGGCCCACGACCATAACACTAAAATTACCCCTCCTTACACTATTCCAACATGATTTACCCATATACCAAACTTACTTTAACCATTCCACCTCACTTTAACAAAATATTA
The DNA here is from genome assembly GCA_019454045.1 of Zanthoxylum bungeanum. Taxonomy (NCBI): domain Eukaryota; kingdom Viridiplantae; phylum Streptophyta; class Magnoliopsida; order Sapindales; family Rutaceae; genus Zanthoxylum; species Zanthoxylum bungeanum. The sequence continues at coordinate 27,070 of SKCR01023377.1, read as the reverse complement.
AATAAATAACACTTCACTCATTCAATACCCATACCTCACCCATACTTCACTCATTCAAACCCATACCTCACCCATACTTCACTCATTCAAAACCCATACCTCACTCATTCACACCCACACCTCACTCATTCAAGCCCATACCTCACTCATTCAAACCCATACCTCACTCATTCACACCCATACCTCACTCATTCACACTTACACCTCCACTAACCATTTGCCTATAAACCATCATTTTCCACCTTGAAACCCCTAGCACAATCAAGATACATCAAGCAAAAATCAAGATTCACCAAGCATTTTAGGAGAACAAAACAGCCCCCTCATTCCCTTAGAAGTGACTTCACTGCTGCCTATTTCCAAGCCATTCACTGCTCTTTGAGACTTGAAGTCACGCCCAAGCCCTTCCATTCACTACCTCTGATCATTTCAAGCATTCATCCAGCCCCCTAACCCTCACATCTTCACGCATAAAGCACCCACTCGACTTCCCCTCACTGCCCTTGCACCCAACACGCAAAACAGCCCCTTTTCCACCCAAAACAGTCCACCAAACAGCCCATTGTCACGCCCAATTTAGCCCCTGGAATTTACACCCAAATCAACCTAATTTTAGCCCCAAACCAGTACACAAACTGACCTAAATACCCTCCAAAATTCGCCCAAAAACAGCAGCTCAAAAGCCTTCAAAACAGTCCCCAAAGTCACCAAAACAGTGAGCAAAAACTGCAGTTGTAAGCCCTTGAGTAAACCAAGCAAACGGCAGTCCAACGCCTCTCAAAAATCACCAAAATCGACCTTAATCCGCAGCCAATCAGTGAGCCGAGTGTGGAGACTTGAATCGCAGCGAAACGAAGCGGAAACAGCGGACGAAACAGCGAAACAGTGAGCAGAACATTGAACCAGCGAACCAGTGAAATTGTAGTGCCTTTGCCCTTCCGACGGCCATATAACGCATCTCCAAGGAACGGCATAAAAAGGTTAGACCTGAGGGTTTATATCACAGAATTTTCTCACATTAAATAATGATTTAAAAATGTATTTTATGGCATTTTAACATGAGTAGTTAACTTGGCATGTTGTTGGAATTGGCTCACATGAAATAATGGTTTAAAATGTGTTTAATGTGTTTAATTAGTTTAGTATGTTGTATTAAATTTATTTGCATGAGATAATGATTTAGGAAATGTATTTTTATTTGTTTAGCATGAATGATTAGCTTGGCGTGTCATTTAGGATTAATACACATGAAATAATGATTTAGAATGGTTGTTTGAGCATGTTATTAGTTTACATGGAGTAATGACGTAGGAAGTATGTTTAATTTAAATGGCTATTTAAGCATATTATTTAGGATTAGTTTACATGAAATATTGACTTAGAATATGTGTTTAATAATGCTAGCATGAATAGTTAATTTAACATGTTAATTAATTTAGGTTACATAAATTAATAAGGTAGGATTGCATGTAATTTGTTTTTCTGTCGCATGAATGTCATTAATTAGTACGTGATGTGGTTTTGAGTGAATGGAATATGTATTCTTTTTGTGGTATATTGGATGGAAACCCTGACATAAATTCCATAGCCGAATCCGAATGGACGGTAGTATGGTTTGCACTCGGGATACAACGCCCCGTACCACTTAAAAGACTCACATGTTTCATTTCACTCAAATTTGTATTTGAAGCATGATTAGATTGTTGTAATGTTGTTTTTACTTTCAAAGCATGTGAACTTAGATTTAGGCATGTATGTTGAGTAGACTTGGTTAAAATTATACAAATCCATTCATTACAAGTGACATAAGTAAGGGACCATTCCGAACCCAACGGTTTGAGGTCTTCCCTTGCGAGGGGTGAGTGCGGCCTTAAATCTTTGTCCCGGTTCACACCGGGTGGCGACTCCATGTTATTTCACACTTCTCAGCTAGGCCGCGAGCCTAGGACGGCGTCGCCCAGTTTCTGTTGTCTACAGTCTGGCGACTCCACTGGGGATAAGAGAATTGGCCTCGAAATAGTCTTGTAATGTTTGGATTTGTGTTTTAATTAACCATGTTTACTGTAAGTTTAGGGAATTTAATCAAAGGCATTGTTAGGGCTAGGTGATGGTTGGTGTCTTCCTTCACTCACTACCCTTTTACAAGGAAAAGCTGTGAAGGCACCTAGATAATCATCTTCCTAGGGGATGGTTGGTGTCTTCCTTCACTCACTACCTTTTTATAAGGAAAAGCTGCGAAGGCATCTAAATAATCATCATGTGATAGACTAATTTGGAGGACTCGTTGTTTATTCCTGTCACCAAGCGATAAGAGCCTAAGGGGCTTGGGTATCCACGGTGAGCTTTGCTCCGCCCTCCCTCTGGGGAATCTACAACGGGAAGTCCATTTGACAGTTAGTCACATACCTTAACTTGTTGACATATAAGGTGCACTCACTTGGTCGTTTGAACCCTTGAGTGGGGAGTCCTAGTTGTGGGTAATCCTTTGTCAATAAGGGCCTTTGTTTACATTCCTAGAACTTACACATGAACCTTAGTTTTGTGACCAGTAAAAATTACTTATTTATGCTTGTGTTTTGGACCATTATCATTTGGATTCAGTTGGACTTTTTGTCAATAAATGTGAACTTGTTGGGCCATTTAAACAGGGACAAGTTCATGTCCTATTGACAATTAGGCCAAAAGCTTCTAAAATGCTAATGAGCTTTTATGTTTAGGGCCTTTTATTATTTGAAGTTATTTAACCATGTTATCGCAAAGTATAAACTTGTTGGGCCTTTTCAACTGGGACAAGTTTGCACTACGCAATAGTGTGACTAAATACTTTGAAATGATAACGGGCCGATTATTGTAAATTCTTTTACGAGCTTATTTATTTCGTGCATTTACTCATCTCACGCACATCATGCATACATGCATCATGCTAACCCTTGTGTTTAAAAAGCCATCATAGACTCCCGTTGGGTTGGGAAAGAAGAATGATTTGCAAGGGATCATCAACCAGTATGAGTGAGTCAGTCAACGGGGAATCCCGCCTAGATCGATTGGAAGCCAAGGTAGCTGAAGTTGCTAAACAGTTGCAAGTTTTGACCAATGTGGTGACCAGTTTGACCGTGCCCTGTACAGCCAGTAACAGAAGCTTCTGCAACTAGAATGAAAGGACCATTGGGGAACCTTCAAGGATCAAACATACTTCCTCAGAGATCACCCCTATCAGAAACAGACAATTCTCCAGCCTGGGTAAACTTTTGTCAAAAGTGTTTGAAAAATTGAAGATGCAAGGAGAATGAGAGTTAAAGGAAGAATGGTTGACGCCATACCTGTTCTACCTCTGGCACAGACTATCCCTGATTGCAAATTTCAGCACATGCCAAAGAAAATCAGATGATGTTCATGCATTGGCGACACCAGCCGCGACTGGGGAAAATCCATAGAAATCGATGATGAGACCACTTGTGCTGACAACTGCAAGCAATCAATTGTATGAGACAGAAAGGATATTGGATGTGGAAGTCGATGACAGGAAGCCTTGGTATCACGATATTCAGAGGTAATTCTCAGAAGAAGTAAGCAGAAAAGATGAGATAACCATTCAGAGACTGAGAAATGGAGCAATGAGACTGTCGGATTTGGAAGAGAATGAGTTCACTGAGCCAATCAATGTTGACAGATTGAAGCTGTGTTTTGCCTGAAGGAGAGAAGACTGAATAGTCACCTGTAGAAGACTTAACCCAACGGGATAGGAAATTCATCCATGCATACATGTAACTTGCATCCTTTGTTTTGTTTTTATTGTTACAGATTTCAAAAGAGAACCCGCAGGGGGCGACCAAGGATATATGGCGTCAAGGAGCACAATGAGGATTCAACCCATCACAAAAAGGGAGTATCTCTTCACTTGCATACTTATATGCACACATTTTTATTCCGTTGTTTTGTATTTGCAGGTTTTAAAAAAAAAAAAAAAAAAAAAATCAAGAAGCGGCAAGCACTAAGGACGACGGTGAAGCCGCATTGACAGAAGGATTTCGGTCATGTCTGGCTAAAGACGATGAATTTAGCGCTAACAGGGAGGCAACCCACGCACTGTGTTGCGATTGTTTTCATGTTTTGTGTATACATGTTGTAGAATTTTTAATTTCGTGTGTTATTTTTGTAGGTACAACAGATGCTTTCATTGAATTACCAGAAGCCAAGAGAGACGAGTTTGTCACCAAATATGTGGAAGACATTTTCCTAACGGCAACAAAGGCTGAAGAGTTGATTGACCAGATCCTGGCTTTTGAGCCGAAGCTTGATCCCATCCTCTCGACACTGGACTGGACTGAACTGATAATGATCCTAGCAAGAAACACAAATTGGACATTGATCTGAATCGGTGATGTGCCCTGCTGACCAGGTATTCCAAGGCCTATTTGAAAAGTTTGTATTTTATTTTAATTGTTAAAAAAAAAAAAATGAGTGTGAAAAAAAAAAAAAATGAGTGAAAAAAAAAAAAGAAAAAAAAAAGAGAAAAAAAAGAGTGAGTGAAAAAAAAATGAGTGAGAGAAGTCTTTGATAGACAGACGTATGTCCGGTGATGACATTGCATGCTGTAGGGAGAGACCCTAGAAACAAAAAGTGCGAGACGCGCTCTCATCCGGTACCCTGAATGGATTGATCTTAGATTAGACTCATAAGCACTTGGTTACGGGATCCTAATAGTGGAAACCTGAGTGGTTAGCTAGGCGACTAGTTAATGAGATGATGTATCGGTGAATGACCGTTTGCCTGAATGTCCACACTTGTTTACCGATGCTATGATATATGATATGGTGGAAATAAAAAAAAAAAAAAAAAAAAAGACAACCTATAACCGATAAGCGTGAAGCTACCCATGGGCGAGTATTAGGACCACCATGAGGAGAAATGCTACCTTAAAGGGTAGGTATGTCAGAAAAAGAAAAGAGAAAAGAAAAAGAAAAAGAAAAGAGAGAAAAAAAAAAAAAAAAGAAAAAAAAGAAAAGAAAAAAAAGAAAAGAGACAAAAGAAAAAAAAGATGAAAACCATATCATGTTGAGTATGTTGAAGTAATCACAGAATGTGATTAAGACATCCAGGTTGGTTAGACCCACTGGTTTGATTCTCTGAAACGAAATCATCGAGTTGGCTTACTTAAGGACTAAGCTGCGAAAGAGCCTTGGCACACACACACATGGAGTCTAGCTCAGATCACCCATTCAGATGATTGGACTTGAGTATGTCGAGTACTTCGAAGGTTCTTCGGTTTCAACGCGAAAGCATTCGTTGAGGACAAAAATATGTCTATCTATCAAAGATTATCTCGTGAGGGTTGGTGTAATGTGTGAGAAAGAATATCATATCAGCTTGGGGCGAGGCCCACATCACATTAGTATCAGTATCGTCGGGTACAGCACTCCGGGTACGGAGATATCAGATCAGTTCAGCCAGGTACGGCACTCCGGGTATGGAGACATTTCAGCGACACCCTAGGTACGGGGTTAGCACTCAGACATTTGTGGCTCTCTAGGTACGGAGACGTCACCGCAACGCCCTAGGGCACGCTGGACTATCATGAAGTGTTGTGGATTACCGTGGATTATAATGAAGTTTTGTGGACTACTGTGGATTATGAAGGTTATGAAGATTATGTGGATTATATGGACTATTGTGGACTACTGTGGACTACCGTGGATTATGTGGACTACCGTGGATTATGTGGATTGCGTGGACTACCGTGGATTATGTGGATTGTGTGGAATACTGTGGATTACGTGGATTATGTGGATCACCGTGGATTATCGTGGATTATGTGGACTACTGTGGACTACCGTGGATCATGTGGACTACCGTGGATTATGTGGATTGCGTGGATACCGGGATTATGGATTGTGTGGATACTGTGGACTACCGTGGATTATGTGGACTACGTGGATTATGTGGATTGCGTGGACTACCGTGGATTATGTGGATTGTGTGGAATACTGTGGATTACGTGGATTATGTGGTCGTGGATTATGTGGACTACTGTGGACTACGTGGATCATGTGGACTACCGTGGATTATGTGGATTACGTGGATTATGTGGATCACGTGGATTATCGTGGATTATGTGGACTATCGTGGACTATTCTGAAGAATTGTGGACTACTGCAACGCCCTAGGTACGGGGCTTAGCACCATCAAATCAACAACAGGCGAGTCAGGTGGCAGCTGGCGAGCCAGGTAAGTATAAATGCACTGCATAGACTTTGATAGGATTGTCACTGTCACACACTACACATCCCATCAAAGTGGGGGCGACTGTAGACATTGCATTTTTGCATGTGAAACCCGATGAGGAGTCTCGTATGGATGCACCACCTTTAAGTCGTAGGAGTCGCGGAAAACGGTTGTCGGAAAGGCAAAGTCAAGAATTGACATGTGTTGTTTAAGTTCGCTCGGAGTTCGCTTGTTGAAAGTTCATTTTTTAAACGTATCTCTTAACCCGAAATCACCCCAAACCATTCTAAAGCCACCTAAGTACCCAAACCCACATCCAAAGCCCATAAAACCAAAATAAATCAAACACCAAGCCCACCCTCCATTAGGCCCACGACCATAACACTAAAATTACCCCTCCTTACACTATTCCAACATGATTTACCCATATACCAAACTTACTTTAACCATTCCACCTCACTTTAACAAAATATTAAATAAATAACACTTCACTCATTCAATACCCATACCTCACCCATACTTCACTCATTCAAACCCATACCTCACCCATACTTCACTCATTCAAACCCATACCTCACTCATTCACACCCACACCTCACTCATTCAAGCCCATACCTCACTCATTCAAACCCATACCTCACTCATTCACACCCATACCTCACTCATTCACACTTACACCTCCACTACACCATTTGCCTATATAAACCATCATTTTCCACCTTGAAACCCCTAGCACATATCAAGATACATCAAGCACAAAAATCAAGCATTCACCAGCATTTTAGGAGAGAAAACACCCCCTCATCTCCCTAGAAGTGACGTCACTGCTGCCTATTTCCAAGCCATTCACTGCCTCCTTAGACTTGAAGTCACGCCCAAGCCCTTCCATTCACTACCTCTGATCATTTCAAGCATTCATCCAGCCCCCTAACCCTCACATCTTCACGCATAAAGCACCCACTCGACTTCCCCTCACTGCCCTTGCACCCAACACGCAAAACAGCCCCTTTTTCCACCCAAAACAGTCCACCAAACAGCCCATTGTCACGCCCAATTTAGCCCCTGGAATTTACACCCAAATCAACCTAATTTTAGCCCCAAAACAGTACACAAACTGACCTAAATACCCTCCAAAATTCGCCCAAAAACAGCAGCTCAAAAGCCTTCAAAACAGTCCCCAAAGTCACCAAAACAGTGAGCAAAAACTGCAGTTGTAAGCCCTTGAGTAAACCAAGCAAACGGCAGTCCAACGCCTCTCAAAAATCACCAAAATCGACCTTAATCCGCAGCCAATCAGTGAGCCGAGTGTGGAGACTTGAATCGCAGCGAAACGAAGCGGAAACAGCGGACGAAACAGCGAAACAGTGAGCAGAACATTGAACCAGCGAACCAGTGAAATTGTAGTGCCTTTGCCCTTCCGACGGCCATATAACGCATCTCCAAGGAACGGCATAAAAAGGTTAGACCTGAGGGTTATATCACAGAATTTTCTCACATTAAATAATGATTTAAAAATGTATTTTATGGCATTTTAACATGAGTAGTTAACTTGGCATGTTGTTGGAATTGGCTCACATGAAATAATGGTTTAAAATGTGTTTAATGTGTTTAATTAGTTTAGTATGTTGTATTAAATTTATTTGCATGAGATAATGATTTAGGAAATGTATTTTTATTTGTTTAGCATGAATGATTAGCTTGGCGTGTCATTTAGGATTAATACACATGAAATAATGATTTAGAATGGTTGTTTGAGCATGTTATTAGTTTACATGGAGTAATGACGTAGGAAGTATGTTTAATTTAAATGGCTATTTAAGCATATTATTTAGGATTAGTTTACATGAAATATTGACTTAGAATATGTGTTTAATAATGCTAGCATGAATAGTTAATTTAACATGTTAATTAATTTAGGTTACATAAATTAATAAGGTAGGATTGCATGTAATTTGTTTTTCTGTCGCATGAATGTCATTAATTAGTACGTGATGTGGTTTTGAGTGAATGGAATATGTATTCTTTTTGTGGTATATTGGATGGAAACCCTGACATAAATTCCATAGCCGAATCCGAATGGACGGTAGTATGGTTTGCACTCGGGATACAACGCCCCGTACCACTTAAAAGACTCACATGTTTCATTTCACTCAAATTTGTATTTGAAGCATGATTAGATTGTTGTAATGTTGTTTTTACTTTCAAAGCATGTGAACTTAGATTTAGGCATGTATGTTGAGTAGACTTGGTTAAAATTATACAAATCCATTCATTACAAGTGACATAAGTAAGGGACCATTCCGAACCCAACGGTTTGAGGTCTTCCCTTGCGAGGGGTGAGTGCGGCCTTAAATCTTTGTCCCGGTTCACACCGGGTGGCGACTCCATGTTATTTCACACTTCTCAGCTAGGCCGCGAGCCTAGGACGGCGTCGCCCAGTTTCTGTTGTCTACACTAACCCAACGGAATAGAAAATTCATTCATGCATGCATGCATACACGTAACATATTTGCATCCTTTTTGTGTTTGTTCTGTTTTGTAATAACAGGTTTCAAATGAGAAAAAGAGAAAGCGTCAAATGCAAGCCAACCAGAAGCGGCAACAGTACAATGTCAGCAGTTTTCAGGAATGAATCACAGGGGCGAGGCCCTTATCAGTATCAGTCTGGGGGCGAAGCCCATATCAGTATCAGTTGGGGGCGAGGCCCACATCAGTATCAGCTGGGGGCGAGTCCCATATCAGTATCAGTTTGGGGCGAGGCCCATATCAGTATCAGTTGGGGCAAGGCCCATATCAGTATCAGTTTGGGGGCGAGGCCCATATCAGTATCAGTTGGGGGTGAGGCCCACATCAGTATCTGCTTGGGGCGAGGCCTATATCAGTATCAGTCTGGGGGCGAGGCCCATATCAGTATGAGTCCCAGGGCCGAGGCCTACATTAGTATCAGTTTGGGGATGAGTCCTAGGGCCGAGGCCCACATCAGTATCAGTTTGGGGATGAGTCCCGAGGGTCGAGGCCCATATCAGTATCAGTTGGGGGTGAGGCCCACATCAGTATCAGCTTGGGGCGTGGCCCATATCAGTATCAGTCTGTGGGCGAGGCACATGTCAGTATCAGTTAGGGCCGAGGCCCGCATAAGCATCAGTTTGGGGATGAGTCCTAGGGCCGAGGCCTACATTAGTATCAGTTTGGGGATGATTCTCAGGGCCAAGGCCCACATCAGTATCAGTTTAGGGGCGAGGCCCACATCCGCATCAGTTTTGGGGCGAGGCCCATATCAGTATCAGTTTGGGGGCGAGGCCCACATCAGTGTCAGTTTAGGGGCGAGGCCCACACGGTATCGGTTTTGGGGGCAAAGTCCACATCAGCATCATGCATCCATACATACATGCATACATATCATATACATATAATTTTTGTTTTGTATTCACAGAATTGTAGCGGCAAAGACCACCTCATCAATTAACGGCTAAAAAATTAGCCACATTCTCGGACAACACGGTTCAAAAATGGACCGCTACCATAACAGAGGCCGAAAATGGCGTTCCAAAATGGAGCACACTCATGCATGCATACATACACGTAAAATATTTTGGCATTCGTTTTGTGTTTGTTTTGTATTCACAGGTTTTGAAGAAGAAAAGAGAAAGCGGCAAAGAACAAGCTAATCAGAAACGGTGAAAAGCACAGTATCGAATTCGGGTAATAATCCCAGGGTTGAGGCCCATTTGAGTTTGAGTTTTGAGTATGGCACTCTGGGGGCGAGGCCCACATTAGCATCAACATCAGTTTCAGGAACAAAGCCCACAGTCAGCTCAATTCGGGAATAAAGCCCACATTCAGTACAATTCAGGAACAAAGCCCACAGTCAGCTCAGATCAGGGGAATAAAGCCCTACCTTAACATAGTTCGGGAACAAAGCCTAGGGGAATAAAGCCATATCTTGACATAGTTCGGGAATACAGCCCAGGAGAATAAAGCTCTCAGTACAGTTCGGGAAAAAAGCTCACATTCAACACAGTTCGGGAACAAGGCCCAGGGGAATAAATCTCTACCTTAACATAGTTCGGGAACAAAGCCTAGGGGAATAAAGCCCTATCTTGACACATTTCGGGATTACAGCCCATGAGAATAAAGCTCTCTCTCAGTACAGTTCGGGAATACAGCCCAGAGGAATAAAGCCATCTCTCAACACAGTTCGGGAATACAGCCAAGAGGAATAAAGCTCTCTCTCAGCACAGTTCGGGAATACAGCCCAGAGGAATAAAGCCATCTCTCAGCGCAGTTCGGGAATACAGACCAGGAGAATAAAGCTTTCTCTCAGCGCAGTTCGGGAATACAGCCCAGGAGAATAAAGATTTCTCTCAGCACAGTTCGGGAATACGGCCTAGGAGAATAAAGCTCTCTCTCTCAGCACGGTTCGGGAATACAGCCCAGGGGAATAAAGCCATCTCTCAACACAATTTGGAAAAAAGCCTAGAGGAATAAAGCCCACCTTCAATACAGCTCGGGAACAAGGCCCAATGGGAATAAAGCTCTATCTTTACACGGTTCAGGAGCAAAGCCTAAAGGAATAAAGCCCACTTTCAAAGCAGTTCGGGAACAAGGCCCAGGGGAATAAAGCTCTATCTTAACACAGTTCGGGAACAAGGCCCAAGGGAATAAAGCTCTATCTTAACACAGCTCGGGAATAAGGCCCAGGGGAATAAAGCCATATCTCTACACAGTTCGGGAACAAAGCCTAAAGGAATAAAGCCCACTTGCAAAATAGCTGGGAAATAAAGCCCATGAGAATAAAGCTCTCTCTCAACACAGTTCGGGAATAAAGCCCAAAGGTCAAAGCATCTCAGGATAACAAGTAAGTTAAGCAACAGCTGGCGAGCCAGGTAAGTAGAAATGCATTGCATAACTTTGATAGGATTGTTCAAAGTCACACACTGCACAAGTCCCATCAAAGTGGGGGCGACTGTAGGCATTGCATTTTTGCATGTGAAACCCGATGATGAGTCTCAGTTGGAGGCACTACCTTTTTAGTTAAGGATATTATTGGGAAACGATCGTCGAAAGGGAATCAGTGTTTCATTAGATTTTTATTCACTTGTTTAGCGTCAGGCTCACTTGTTGGACCTCCGTTTAAAGCACTCTTGGCCCAAACCCACTCACCAAACCAACACAACACCTAGCTTACCAAGACGAAGCCCACGCCCACACCCACCTAGGCCCACACGCCCATGGCCTCTAAAATACACCCAAATTAAATTAAATATTAACTAAATTAAATATTAATTAAGTCATTTACCAAATTAAATAAGACATAAAATATAATTATACCAAATTAAAATATTGTAACTTCCTAATCCAAAATACTATATACTAAATTAAAGAAAACTTTAAATTAAATCATGCCCTACGCAACAACAAGCCACTAGCCCTCATGCACGTAACCTTAGCCTTCACTTACGCACCTCTTGACCATGTTGAAGCCATCACCAAACACAAGTCAAGCGGTAACCCACACACCCTAGCAAACTAACCCTAGCATCCTCTCAACACACGAACCATAGCAGCACTCACCATCACTCACTGCCCTTACAAGCCACGGCATTAACAGATCCACTAAACCAAATCAGCCAAACTGAACAAAGCAACACTGACTAAGCCACCTCCAAAGCCTTCACCTCACTGCCATAAACCTTGCACGCATAAAACGTCCACAAATCTGCCTCACACCAGTCCATTCACTGCCGCACATTACACCTCTATTCTATCCAGTTTTACCGCAACTTAAACCCCCAAAACAATCCCGAAAACACCCCAAAACTGCACTAAAAACTGCACAAAACCCCCCTAAATATTCACCAAAAACAGCAGCCCCTAGCCTACAAAAATCGCCAAAACAGTGAACAAATACAACCAAAACAGTAACCAGAAACTGCAGTCCAAAACAGTAGGAAACGGAGTGACAACAGTGACCAAAATAGCGAAACAGCGAGCTAAGACGTTAATCCAGTGAACCAGAAAAGTTGAGGAGCTTTAACCCTTCCGATCTCCGTGAAACGCAAGTCCGAAAGTCGACAAAAAAGGTTAGACCTGAGGGTATTTTTCACATCCATTTTCAGTTGTATTTTTATTATTTATTGAGTTTCGTTTGCATGATTATTATGGAGTGATGCACGTTGTGGCCTTTGAATAGATAAAAAAATGCATGTATTATAAAATGATGTATGTTGTGGCCCTTGAATAAAAATGAATAGTGTGTCGCCTCTCGTGGTATATAGGATGGAAACCCAGACATAAATTTCATAGCCGATTGTGAATGGACGGTAGTATGATCTGTGCTCGGGATACAACTCCACGTACCACTTGAGTAAACGGCGCATATTTCGTTTTATGTTGTTTTGATTTGTTTATTATTCGCTATTTGATTTCTGCATGTTATTTGTTTATGTAATGATGTAATCGAGCGCATGGGCTTAGTAAGTTGGATTAAAGGTCCCCTATTTTGAGGGGTTAAAATCCTTTACCACGATACTTTGCCGCGCCGGTTGATGTATATTCGGTTGAATGTAAGATGTGTTCAATCGGGTATACGAAGTCCGATATCATTGTCTTTATTTTTTATATATGTTTTGTGTTGATTGCGCATGGGCTTAGTAAGTGCGATTAAATGTCCTATATTTTGAGAGGTTAAAATCATTTACCATGATACTTTGCCGCGCTTTTAGCCCGCTATTATTTATTAGATGTCATCTATTCATTCGTTCATGTATGTGTCATGTTGTTTACTGCATTTTGGAGGTCGCTGCTGTGACCCCGTTCGAACGCGTTTCAGAACGCTACACGAACGCATGTTTTCTGTTTGGTCCCGTTCGAACGCGTTATCAAACGCTATACGAACACGAACCTTATGTTTATCGTTCGAACGCGTATACGAACGCAGCACAAACGCCGCACGGTAAACAGGTCCTCCTGCATCACATCACGACATGTCTATCTTAGCATATAGTTATCTCTTTTTACCTTATGCATTTGTATTACCTCTTTAGTTATCTATTTCTATTATGCGCTTAAGTGTCTTTCCTTAATATGCATGCTTGTATAAAGGCTATGTGTTTGCGCTTCTGTGCCTACTAATGTGAAATTGTATGTCTCATGTATGTCAATTTATCTTTATGCATGAATTCAGACATAGATTATATACAAATAGGTTGAATGCAAGCATGAAAATGTGTTATATGTAAACTTAGATATAAGCTTTGTACCTATGCATGCAAACTTAGGAGTAAATTCTCCTTGGAAATATGTTGCTTAGGATTGGTAAGATTATTGCACAAATCATTTTATTACAAGTGGCGTAAGTAAGGGACCATTCTGAACCCAACGGTTTGAGGTCTTCCCTTGCGAGGGGTGACTGCGGCCTTAAATCTTTATCCCGGTACACACCGGGTGGCAACTCCATTATTTCTCCGATTTAGTCCCCCGCGGGCTACTCCGTACTCCCAACTAGGCCGCGAGCCTAGAACTGTTGGTTTTCTATAAGGTCCCAAGATCAAACAAGACATGAAATTATGTGTGAACACATCAACGGAGGTAGCGGAATACTCACATTGATCGGTTGAGTCGATTTGGAGACGATTCAAGCCCAAAAACGCACTGCCTTTGCAAGCTCACTGCAGCAGTCCACTGCCCTGCAAAACAGAAAATTGGGTGAAGAAACGGAGCTCCAATCTTCGTCGGATGGATCCCGTCTCATGGGGGAACCTCCCTACCACCTTCGCAAGACTCGTAGTGTGCTAGCACTTGCGGTTTTCACCATGAAAACCCAACTCTTGGCTTCCCTTGCTCACGGTTTTTGGCTTCCAAAAACAGTGAGTTTTGCCCCTTGGGCGTGAGAGAAGAGAGCATTTGAGAGAGAATTGTGTAATGGTTTGTTAATTAAAATGATTTACCAAAAATCAATTTATATTTATGCCATAATTTATTAATTTAATAATAAACTTATGACACAAATTCATGCAAAGGCTTAGAGTGTCAAACACTTCATTTCCATGCAAACATTGAGTGCATTGTACACAATCTCCATGCAAAGCATTAGAGTGTCAAATAAGCATAATATGACATGTGTCATGTGGGCCCCACACGTTTCCCAATGAAAGTGGGCCCACGTGCACTCACGCGTTCGGGTTCGATATTTCCGAAATACCGAGCTTACGTCGCGACGTTAATTCAATGGAATTTAAATAAATAATTACGCCTGGCGAAATTATTATTTACGTCGCTAACGAATTAATTCCGAATTAACTCGTTTGCCCGAATTAAAATCTAATTTTAATTCCGCGTCGAAATCTAATTTCATTTAATATATCGAATATATTAATTCATCGATTAATTCCAAATTAATCGTTCTCTCTCTTTAGACGACATTTTATCCCGGATAAAATATCTCCGTTATTAATCCTAGATTAATTTTCTCTCTCTCTTCTGTTATAATCCCAGATTATTCAAGAGTGCGAGTAGTGCGTCATCGGTGGATTATCGGGAAGCGACCCATGAGATCCCCGGATAATCTGGCAGTAAATACGGTCGTCGGAGTATCCGAATCACGTACGTACCAAGTACTACGTTCTACCGATTTACGAGACAAGGTCGACTCCTAGCAAAGCACCAAGTCTTCCCAGGTTCTCCGGACATATTCATCAAAGAATATCTAGATCTGTATCAAGCGTAGTATACAATTGTATTGTGCATATTGGCCCAGTATCGGATGGTCACGTGCTAGGGCTGGGGCTGGATAAGTGTCTGCCCCGTCCGAAACACATATCGGATGTCTGGTAACTAGTCTCTATAATCGGATATTCATGACCTGGTCATAATATCCCGATTGGATGCGCATCACTAAAAGAGCACTAATACCGTATCCTGCATGACATCATCTCCATTATGACTGGAGTGATACTTCCGTCTTGACATCACATCCAATACACTACGATTCTCTGATAAACCCAGAAGTGGTGTACACAGAACCCGTTTAAAGTCCCCCAACACCAAAACCAAAGTTTACCGATTGTCGTAAGTATTAGCGATGTAAGTCTCAGGTTAAGACTATACACACCTACCTTGATTTCGGCCTCCCATAGACACCTAGTCATAATACCAATGGGATTCCGAAGGGTCTATCCAGAGCGAAGCTGTTTCCCGTACCATCGGTGAAACACGACCTCCTATCGCACTTGCACAAGTATCCAATACCTATATATATGAGAACTATGCCGTTGTGCCCTCACAACGCGCACAAGTGCAATACTAGCCTATCCGCATTATCGATGTCCAGTCTCGATAATACTACGGCTAGGGATATTTAATGATTAATCCTTCGTGGACTGATACTGTCTCATATCATCTCAATCCAGGAACTAATCATAGGGGACTCTCTTCATTTATAATATCTAAGGTGATCTAATCACAAATGACGAGAGTGCAATTTCCTTGTTACATAGTTAATTTGCTACAACAACACAATGATCTGTGCAAATAGTGACGCTATGGGTCATTTTGTCCAACAATCTCCCACTTGGCACATTGCGAGTCACTCAAGTGTCCTACACCTGAACTATGTACGGTTCGCTCAAATTGCTGAGGAAAAGTTTTCGTCAGCGGATTTGTTCGATTATCGTTTGACGCGATTTATACGATCATCACATCGCCACGATGTATGATCCGAACGAATCAGATGATATAGAAGTATATATCTGGATCGTCGATGAGACCTTTAATTCCTTAGCCTGTGCTGACGCCTAGCTCAGCTGCTAACAGAACTATATCTAATCTAATTAGATTTACTTTCGACCCAAAAGACTTCTATTGCTGCCTCAGCTGCAGCAATAATCCGCATTTGTTGTTTATTCGGCAACAGTTATCTTGCTTGGAAGATTTCCAGCTCACTGTCCCGGTGTTCAAACTTTACAGTACCGCAGTATTTAACTGTTTGGAAACTTGCAGCAGTGATCCCAGTCACTTCAAGTTCTCCTTCTCCATAGTTTAAGATAGCATCTTTAGTTCTCTGAGATACTAACAGATGTTCTTAACTTCAATCCAGTGACTGTCACTTGGATTGACCTGATTGTAACTCCATATGCTTGAAGCGTATGAGACACCAATACAAGTACATTTTAAATGTACAATTTCCCAGAGAGTGTTAACAACTCCAAATCTATCCCAGTAGATCTTTATTCCTCTAATAAAGGTTGTTACTCCCCAGAATTCTACGGAGAATTTCTATTGAAAGCCAAGCTTTCAACAATAGCTTTATGGGAATTTCACTGTCAGTGCGCTCTCCCACTAACCTCCTTATATACACGAGATTATTTCGTTTTCAGTCAAATCATAAACCATTATGATTATTTAACAAACGACAGTTCCAAGAACCTTATGCTTGCATCAATCCAAACATGGATCGAATACCCGCAAACCTTGTTTGTCGGTTATACACAAATCGTCAGGATGTGTAAACATCCTCCAAAAGGTTTCCTTTTCAGGAAAGCGATTTTGATTTGTAACTAACATATTTCATAAATGAAATATATAGTTATCAATAAGCATCATTCAAAATGGATTTTACCATGGCAACATGTAAAAAGGTTGAACCGTTATTAACATAATGTTGATAACGATACCTTTCCGTCAAAACCTTAGCTTTGCACGTTGGTATGTTGCCTTCCATGTATGTCTTCCTTGAAGACGTTTAACGTACCATAGGCACAATGCCTTGTGGTACAACAACTAGTATCCAAACATAGTTGTTATACATGGAATCCATTTCGGATTCATGGCACTTTGCCATAACAGGGAGTCGATACCTCGTATCACTTCCTTATAACGTAGTCGGATGGTACACCACCATAAGATTGACATCTTTATGAGGTGAGATCAGAAACCCATACCCTAGGCTGTTTTCTGACTCTATCCGATCTACTAGTTTCTTGTGTATTTGAAGATTAATGGTATAGATTCATCATAGATGAACTATTTGTGTTCCATTAAGGACTTCGTGCCTTGAACAGTGTTACTCCTACTTTCATCGAGTATCACTATCCTCCCACTGACCACTGCATATCGGTATTCCTCTCAGGAAAAACCGCATGGTGAGCAACAATTACAGTGTTCTCATGTGAGATATATAAGTACTATACTTAAGGTTTCCCTTAGGATAACTTATATTGACACTTATCCAATTTGGGTCCTTAGTTTGGTATCATCCAAACGCTATGCCTGGCATACCCAAATTATCAGGAATGAGAAACCTCGTTTCTTCCCTGTTCATATCCTATATGATATCTGTCAAACAGATTTATATGGAACCTTATTCTAAATAAGTTTTTGCACTGTTAATACATATCCTGTTGAAGGAAATAGTAGCTCAGAGCGACTCATGATAAACCTTATCTTGTCCAACAAAATTCAGTTTTTAGTTCAGACACACCGTCTAACTGACGTGTCTCGAGAGGAGTCCTCATCTGAAAGAATACCATACTCTTTCATGTACATATGAAACTTGCTGCTTAAGTATTTTCCATTACGGTATTACCGTGGCGGAATAATACTATAGCCGATCTGTTTGTCTATTTCGTGTCGAAACTCTAAAGTTTCCGATCTGTGTTCTTCAAAAGAAACACATAACCACAACGTGATGTCACATCCGTTAAGGTCACGAAACATCCATGTTAACATCTAGCCTAGCTAGATATGGGCCCACTTACTTCACCATGAATAGGGCTAACAGATCGGTGGCCCTTTTACTATTACCAAGTAAATAGTATGTTAGGTATTTAACCTAATAAACTAGATTCGTAGACCTTATTTGAATAGTCAAATCAGTCCTAGTACCCACTTCTCAAAAGTACGGATATACGAGTCTTGTTTAATTGTGTCCTAGACAACAATGCCACAAATAAGTCTCTATTGATCAAATCAATATGAGCTATTTATTTGTCATTTTATATGTTTGAGATTTTTATTTATATTCAAAATATAAATTCTGTTATTTACATCCAATGTATTTATCTCAGTATCAACTTTATATAATGAAACACTTTAGTGTTCTAGAATATAAAGGTTTTATCCGCATTGGATTAAACACTGATATAGAGATAATGTCTCTAGTAAAACTAGTTACATAATAACATTTCCTAATTTAGGTACCTGCCCAAAGGGTAGTTCCCAAACTTAGGTATTTACGGTCGAAACAGCGACTTTCGTCCCGTTTCCAATCCGCAAAGAAATCTCGGCTTGAAGCCAGTATCCAGCTCACAGCGGATTCTGAACGTCAATACATATATGTATTATGTACCACACTAAGTATTTAAAATTCAATTTCAATACTAGTAGTGAACATAACTTTGACAAATATTTTTAAAGTTAGAGCCTCGCCCTTTCTTTAATTCCTTCGTGTCTTCCATATCCAAATGGTAGTCACTTTGGGATATGTCAATTATCCTTTTCAATATTTCACAAACCACTTGGGTTTTAGAATATCGAAATGATGTGCACCTTGTGCTACATGCCCAATTGCAAACTTTGACTTTTCTCCACTAGAATAGTCAATTAATTCTCCAAGAATTATTAATTGCAACTTTAATACTTTTAAATCTAAAGATAGATTTATTATAAGTATATTAATTAAGCACTAAAGTCATCATCACATAAATCTTCCAAAGACTTTATGCTCTACTATTTGCTTAATTAGGGCTTAGTCATAATAAGTTATTTTATCAAATAAATTAACCTATTATTAATTCCCAATTGAAAATTAAATCATTTAAAACATTTAATCCAAGGATTATATATTTTAAATATTCAACCTTTCAATTCTTTACTTGATTTTAATAGTCCAACTATTTAATCAATTTTAATAAGGTACTATTTATTATAATGATTACAATAATCCAATTATTTAATCAACTATAATTTTAATATTGATTACTATAATCCCATAAAATCAACTATCATTTTATTCAATTATATTGATTACTATAATCCAATTCAAAAAAAAACTATATATTGAATGAGTTTGTATATAGTCCAACTATAATATTTTTAAAACAACATAAAATATTAGTCCGACTAATACTTTTAATTAATATGACGAGTGTAAAATAAAATGAGCGTGTTTAGCGAGTATTCGAACTGTTGACAAATGTTCAATTCAATACCTCCCATTGTCCTCTGAGCCTCTAACTACCTCTGTGGAGTACTCGGGAAACCGTGTTTCCTAGTGGGCTAGGATCCCATTAAATAACACACAACCCTGACTTTGGTCAATAAAAAAGCTGTATGCTATTTAACTAGGTAGATCTCACAGATCAATTGGATCTCATCCAATTCCTAGATCCGGTTAGGTGGACATCCAAGTCCGAAACATATATACAATATATATGTCAATATATCCAATATATTTTCCTAACCCTATCCTCTGAATCATCTAGGCCATGGCTTTGGCCAAAAACAAACCTAATGATTCCAGTTAAGGGGGACCCATTGACGAGGAAAGTTCGTAATCAATGTCATTGGACAAAAAGTGATCTGACTTTGGCCAATAAAAATCACGATTTGGACAAGACACCGATATCTAACAAAACTCTCATGATTCAAGTACATCCTAGATTGACAAAGGTCTTGACTTTGGTCAAAAACAAACCAATGCCAACTTCGGATCTTGAACAAGAATCATTCAATGGAAGGATATTTGCTTAATATATGTTGAGGGATTTTCGCATGCAAATTGGCTACCAATTTTAATTATCTTTGTTAAGGTCTCATCATCATACACCCTTAAACATGCATTCTAAATACATAATAAAGCGAGTATGAAATAAAATAATAACGATTTGCGGATGGATACTTTACACATTGATCCTAGATCAAATCTCTCTCTTTCTCACTCAAGCTAGCACTTGTACTACTTCTACCCGTTACACTACACTTCTAAAGAAACCTCATATACATAGAGGGGAATAGGTGAGAAGATAATACAAAGAGAAAGAAGGTGATAAGGCTGGACACGCAGGTCCAATTTAATAAATCGAATTTATTACAACAATTTCCAAAATTGCCCACCCGACTAATATCCATCCGATATTACGTTATTCATTCAACACAACCATGTATTCACACATTACAAGCATGCTATCAATCAATCTAATCAAATTAATTAATCTGATAATTAAGTGATCATCCAATGTTCAAACAACGATTTGATTTTGTTCGAGTCAAACTCGTTTTTGCGAATAAGTACAAAGTACGAATTCATGAATTAAATTAAACTACATCATAAATCAAATTTAACATGTATGTATTAATACTATTCATTATTCAATTCCAAATTAAATATTGCACTTTATATTAATAAACCTTTTACGATTTAAATCCAAATTCAATCGTGTCGGGACTCAAAGTCCGATTAACGTCCAACGTCAATTTAATTTAAGTCTAATGGGCTTCAATTAATTTCTTTAGGCATGGGCTTCGGCAACCAAAGCCCAATAGTGGGATCACCCAAAATGCCTTAGAAATCAATTTCGCCCCATTAGGCCCAATTAAACATTAAAGGTTCATTAGTCGCAATTGGGCTTTATGGTTAAGGTTTTGGGCCCAATTGGATCCAATCCACTTGGCCTAAACCAAACTTGATAAATCAAGCCCAAAAGGCCCAATTACAACATTAAATTCTAATTTCCAAAATTAGGCCCAATTAATTAAATCCAAAAATCCAATTTTCACAATTTAATTACCAAAAGTGCATTACGATGATTAATGACCTAAATCGATATTTCCGAAGCACCAAATTAGTCCAATTAATCATGCTTAATTCATTATCACATGTCAAACACACATAATGAAAAATCAAACCCATAAACATGCTTGCTAAGTCTCGGCCAAGGAAGGTTATTTTGTCCGATTTGAATTCAATCCGATTAATTACACAATCGACAACGTATTAACTTCCCGAATGATTTCATACACATCCAATGTTCATAAAATCAAAATATACCAAGACATTCAAGGGCATATCCATTCGGCCAACATATAGAATTTAGGGTTTATGTTCAATTCAAAGTACAATCCAATTGACATTAAATTAACATCATCCTACATGATTTTAACTCATCCAATGAATCAAAATCAACAAAATTCCAATGATTCAAAATCAATAACACATTCGGCCAAGGACTACATTTTGGGGAAAATAATTCCAAATCATTTTTTATCAAATTAGTCCAACCAAAATGAATTTAAACATGTTATAAGCATACTCAAACAAACAATTCATTCAAATCATGCTCAAATCACATTTACCCAAATTTTAAACCCTACAAATTTCATGCTTGCAACTTTAGCTCATGATGCCATTGTTGGTTTTCTATAAGGTCCCAAGATCAAACAAGACATGAAATTATGTGTGAACACATCAACGGAGGTAGCGGAATACTCACATTGATCGGTTGAGTCGATTTGGAGACGATTCAAGCCCAAAAACGCACTGCCTTTGCAAGCTCACTGCAGCAGTCCACTGCCCTGCAAAACAGAAAATTGGGTGAAGAAACGGAGCTCCAATCTTCGTCGGATGGATCCCGTCTCATGGGGGAACCTCCCTACCACCTTCGCAAGACTCGTCGTAGTGTGCTAGCACTTGCGGTTTTCACCATGAAAACCCAACTCTTGGCTTCCCTTGCTCACGGTTTTTGGCTTCCAAAAACAGTGAGTTTTGCCCCTGGGCGTGAGAAGAAGAGAGCATTTGAGAGAGAATTGTGTAATGGTTTGTTAATTAAAATGATTTACCAAAAATCAATTTATATTTAGGCCATAATTTATTAATTTAATAATAAACTTATGACACAAATTCATGCAAAGGCTTAGAGTGTCAAACACTTCATCCATGATACCATTGAGTGCATTGTACACAATCTCCATGCAAAGCATTAGAGTGTCAAATAAGCATAATATGACATGTGTCATGTGGGCCCCACACGTTTCCCAATGAAAGTGGGCCCACGTGCACTCACGCGTTCGGGTTCGATATTTCCGAAATACCGAGCTTACGTCGCGACGTTAATTCAATCGAATTTAAATAAATAATTACGCCTGGCGAAATTATTATTTACGTCGCTAACGAATTAATTCCGAATTAACTCGTTTGCCCGAATTAAAATCTAATTTTAATTCCGCGTCGAAATCTAATTTCATTTAATATATCGAATATATTAATTCATCGATTAATTCCAAATTAATCGTTCTCTCTCTTTAGACGACATTTTATCCCGGATAAAATATCTCCGTTATTAATCCTAGATTAATTTTCTCTCTCTTTCTTATAATCCCAGATTATTCAAGAGTGCGAGTAGTGCGTCATCGGTGGTTATCGGGAAGCGACCCATGAGATCCCCGGATAATCTGGCAGTAATACGGTCGTCGGAGTATCCGAATCACGTACGTACCAAGTACTACGTTCTACCGATTTACGAGACAAGGTCGACTCCTAGCAAAGCACCAAGTCTTCCCAGGTTCTCCGGACATATTCATCAAAGAATATCTAGATCTGTATCAAGCGTAGTATACAATTGTATTGTGCATATTGGCCCAGTATCGGATGGTCACGTGCTAGGGCTGGGGCTGGATAAGTGTCTGCCCCGTCCGAAACACATATCGGATGTCTGGTAACTAGTCTCTTAATCGGATATTCATGACCTGGTCATAATATCCCGATTGGATGCGCATCACAAAAAGAGCACTAATTACCGTATCCTGCGTGACATCATCTCCATTATGACTGGAGTGATACTTCCGTCTTGACATCACATCCATACACTACGATTCTCTGATAAACCCAGAAGTGTGTGTACCAGAAAACCCGTTTAAAGTCCCCCAACACCAAAACCAAAGTTTACCGATTGTCGTAAGTATTAGCGATGTAAGTCTCAGGTTAAGACTATACACACCTACCTTGATTTCGGCCTCCCATAGACACCTAGTCATAATACCAATGGGATTCCGAAGGGTCTATCCAGAGCGAAGCTGTTTCCCGTACCATCGGTGAAACACGACCTCCTATCGCACTGCACAAGTATCCAATACCTATATATATGAGAACTATGCCGTTGTGGCCTCACAACGCGCACAAGTGCAATACTAGCCTATTCCGCATTATCGATGTCCAGTCTCGATAATACTACGGCTAGGGATATTAATGATTAATCCTTCGTGGACTGATACTGTCTCATATCATCTCAATCCAGGAACTAATCATAGGGACCTCTCTTCATTTAATATCTAAGGTGATCTAATCACAAATGACGAGAGTGCAATTTCCTTTTTTACATAGTTAATTTGCTACAACAACACAATGATCTGTGCAAATAGTGACGCTATGGGTCATTTTGTCCAACAAGAACAACATGTGTCGCCCCAGATCCTGTGTCCCACACACTCCATCACACAGTAATTTACAGTCATTTTGTGACTGTAGGGAAAAAATAGTCACAATGTGACTGAGGTAACAAATGTGATTGTTCTCAACGGTCCTTCAGGTTTTCAGGTAAGATATGATTCTTTGTGCTCATGGGTATTTAATATCTTAGGCATGAAGAGTTTACAATTATGACTGATGGTAGACAATATTACTGAGATAACTATAGTGACTGAGGATACAAGTGTGACTATGGGTCAGCAATATGACTGAAGTCACAATTGTGAATATGATCAATGAGACTAATGGTCGGTATGTGACTGAGGTAATTAATGTGACTGAGGGTCGGCAATATGACTGAGGTCACAATTATAATTGTGCTCAATAGAGTTAAGGTCAATAATGTGACAGAGATAACTAATGTTACATCGACTAAGGTAACTAATGTGATTGAGGTCACAATATGATTGAGAGTCTGTAATGTGACTAAGGTCACAATGTGACTGGGGGTCTGCATTGTGACTGGGGTAATTAATGTGAATGAGGTCAAAAATATGATTGATGGTTGGTAATATAACTGATGTTATAATTATGATTGTGCTCAATAGGTTTAGGGTTGACAATATGACTGAGTCACATCCATGAGTGATAATCATGTTATGACTTTGGGTAAAAATATGAATAGAATTCAATTCTTTGTGACTTAAGTCAAATGTTATTGTGATCGAGAGTCTGTAATGTGTTGGAGGGTAAATAATATGACTAATGTAAGTAATGTGACTGAGGCATACATAATGCAACTTCCAATCATCAATGTGACTGAAGTAAAAATGTGACTATAACGAAGGTGAATGTAAAGTATATGCAACGCAACAACTTGGGGCTAATTTCGACCTTACGTAAGTTCGAATTTGTGAGAGGTGTTGTTGAAGAGAGTTGTAAATATGTATGTTATACGTATATAAATTTTTACAGATTGTGATTCAGTTCAAATGAAAGAGATATGAGTGTTTGAAAATAACTAGAATTAATATTCTCTTATTAATGTAAGGATCAGTTTTTTACCCTTTTTTTTTTATCGAAACATATCAATTATGAGTTTTGATTTTAAACTTATTATTTATAAATCAATAATATATAATTTTTTTAATGAACACTTTATATTTTGAAAGATATTTATATTTGAAACTAAAGTTGTTGAAAAAAAATGACTTTTTTAAACACACACCCATGCCTCTGGCGGTGTGTTGTTTTTTTTAAATTTTTTGCTTGTTTTTTTTTTCTTTTTAATAATCTTATACTCATAAGATTACATATAAATTTTTAAATTTGATTAAGATTAAACATTAAAGATTCTGTGGTAATTGATTTTTTTTTTTTTTAATAAAAACCCCTATATTCAATTGTCATTCATATAAAATGATCTAATTTTTAGCTTTAATTTTCAGATGTTATAAAAAGGATTAGCAGAAAGTGACACCACCAAATTTAAGACATGCAACAATGGGCCCATCATTCCCCATTTATTAATTAGATGCAAGCCATGTTATCCCTGCCATACATGAATTGATGAATTAAATTAATTAATAATACGGGCTACTTTTGACAAAAATTAAATATCATCCCAAAATTTTCAAAATTGAAACTTCTTCCTACCTACAAAATTATAATAATTAATATTTCTCCCACTATAGCCTCAATTTTAGGCTCCTACATTCATTTGTAAAGATCCCACCATATGTTGGTCCAATTTAGATTAAATAATTTCATAATTTAAATATTTTAAAATAGACTGAAAAGATCTTAAAAAACTAACCACAAAACAAATAAATTTAGGGGATGGCATTTAGGGTATGTTTGGGAGTGTTATTTAATTAATGTTTTTAAACTTATTATCAAGGGATTTCAAATATTTTTAAGTTTGAGAAATTACTTTTAATATTATTTTAATCCCTCCCAAAAGGACTCTTAATTTTCTCCCATCTTTAGTTTAATCAGACCCACGAATGTGTAATTTAAGAAGATGATTGTTGTTGCCTAAAATTTAAATAGATTATTAGGTTAATAAATCAGTTAATTAAATCTTTTCTAAGTTTTCTTTTGTAACATAGGTTCTTTAACCACTTTTTACCGTTAAGATTCTACGAAATATTAATTTGGTTCTCAAGAGGCGTGATTTGGTGGTGTAGGGCTCAAGATCTCACCTTGAGGCCTTGGGTTCGAATCCAAAGAGTGTGTTTCTTATAAAAGCCTGGGAAAACCGGAGGTTTTACCTGCTCTGCTTAAGCTCAGAATGGGTCATTTGGCGGTGGGGTTTCTAACGATTTCAAAAATATATATATATTAATTTGATTATTTTATCTAATCTTAAGGGGCTTTTCATCTAAAATTTTAACGTGAAAATAATTTTTTTATTCCAGAAAAACGTTGTAACTAAGTAACGAAATGAATTAGGAGGATTTAATTGAATTATAGACAAACAACAAGAAATTATACAATTCATTAAGAAAATAAAGAATTTTACTATATAGCCATTTTATGATATTTTGACCAATTATGATTGTTATTTATAACAAAATAAGCCCCCCAAATCAAATAGGGTTTGAAATTTGTACATATAATAAAAATTTAATTATCTATATATTCTTATCTAATAATTACCGATCACAACTTTCTAAAATATCATTAATGAATCCTTTTCCATTCCAATATTATAGCTCTGCCATTGTTTGATATAACAACGTATCTCTCTTAATTTTGTGCCGAGCTCCATTGTGTGGACAAAATTTGACTCTATCGCCATTGCCAAGAGCTAGTCCAAATGTTGTCATTCAAAAATTGAAATAAGGTAAGATATGATTCTTTATGCATGAAAAGATAAACCAAAAACGAAAATGGTTGAAGTTTCCTCATGTTAAATGAATAATTGATAAAAGTACTTGTATTATTATTATATATAATCAATATAATATAATATTGACGGGCAAAGAGAGAAAATTAAGGATTTGGAGTCCAGTATCTTCAATAATTGACTGCTCATGAATTCCACATGGAATGAATGATATTTCTTTCAAGAACTTGTTAGAAATAGAAAGAAAAAGAACAAATGGAAAAATCAACATGGAGGTAATTTTTTAAAATTAGGGAAATGGACACCTTGACCTACTTAACATTTTATAAATTACCCGCAAACATCTTTTCTTTAATTGATTCTACACGTTTACGTTAGATAGAAGTTCAGGATATATATATAGAGCTATTTTTAATGTATCCAGCTGCCACCTTCTACTATTTCTGCATCAAGCCAAACCACTTTAGGTGGTGATTGAAGAAATTTTTGAGTGAAAACAATGAAACTTTCGATGGGTTTGAAAATGGTGGAAGATAACA